>JAODAL010073685.1:0-14650 GCA_025379985.1 Phyllomedusa bahiana
CAGAAAAAATAAACACTAAAATTCCCCCAAAGTAAAAAAAAACTCAAAATTCGGCCGCCTATGTGCAAGAATATAACTACTATTATATTGTCCTCTATGTACAATAATATAACAAAAACTGCCTCCTGTATACAATATTTTAACAAATATGTCTCTATGTACAATAATATAACTACTATATTACTGCCCCTATGTACAAGAAAATATCTATTAAAATACTGCCTCTTATGTAAAACTTTCTCTCTTTTTAAGAGCATAACTACTAAAATACTATCCTCTATATACAAGAAAATAACTAATATAATACTGCCCCCTGTGTACAAAAATATAACGACTATAATGCTGCCCTCTATGTACAAAAAAATAACTACTATTATGTTGCCCCCTGTGTACAAGAAAATAACTACTATAATACTGTAAGAAATTCTGATCATATATACTGTGACAAAGCACAAGGCCTGGTCATCGAGGACCAATATGTGTGACCGTTCAGGTTCATGGCCATGGTGAAGTAAGCCAGGTAATATAGGTCTGTGCAATTGAAGAAATAACTAAGTTGTGTCAGCTCACCCAAACAGTGCCAGTCCTTGGAACGTCCGGGCTCACATCCCCTGGAGACAGCGCAAAAGGATACAGTAGCAGCAAAAGAATGGATAAGTGACTTGGGACAAAAATCCGGTAAAATAAATATAAAATATTCAAAACATATGTTAAAAGAAAAATTTATGCACAACCCCAAATAATGGCATCCCCCACAAAAAAGAGATAGCCAAAAAAAGGCTCACGCTTTTGGGGCGCCTGTATGCCCTTACTCAATAGAAACAGAACACATTAAAAAGATTGTTTATAAATCATTAACAAAAAAAATAAAATTCACTCACTGGTGTGTAGCGCCGAGCGTGCACGCCAGCCCACTTCCAGCAATAACAATAAAAGCCGGAAATAGATCACGGACCTGCCTAGTAGGAAAATCAAGGCAAGTTTGGGTACTGGCAATGCTGACAGCAAAAATAGATGACGGCACGGAGGGAACATTCTCTGCATGGCATAATATCATGTGCAAGCTAGGCAAGACACACAGGGGATACAGTTTGGCAACAATTACTATACACACACAAAGACAAAAAAAGTACTAGAGACTAATAATGGAATATAACCTCCCTTTTGGAATTAAAACCATTTGGAAACATATATAAAAAAATGCTTTTTAATGGTACTGTGCTATGAGTTTAAGGGCATATAGGCGCCCGAAACACGTGAGCCTTTGTTTGGCTATCTCTTTTTTGTGGGGGATGCCATTATTTGGATTTTTTGGTCAATTTTCTTTTTAACAATGTTTTGAATAAATTATAAAAATTTTTAAACTGGATTTTCGTCCCAATTGCTACAACCCCAACTTTTTTCCCTGCTGCTTATATAGGCCCTGCCCTTTTTGGTTACAAAAGTGTTTTATTTAGATCATGCTTACAACAGTGGTTTTTGGGGGCCCTGGTTTTTTAAACGGGGAGCAGTTTTAAGACGGGAAAGGGGAAACGACTGCCCCCAAAAAACATATCCATCCCTTTTTTTCCCCCTTGGCCTATAAAGCCGGGAAGTCGGGTGTTTTAGGGGGGGGTGTAAAAACCCCAAACCGGGTTTTTGCAAAGGTTTTTTCTCTTTTGGATTTCTGTCAGAAAACCAGGAAAAAAAACCAACCAATGTTCTGGGGAGAGATTGAAAGGGTTTAGCTGAACAATTTAATTTTAAACCCTTTTTTTGAAACCGACGAAAGGGTTTATTTGTTTTTGTTTTGTTTGAAACCCCTGCTGAAGACAAGCCATTGGGTTTTTTATCTTTTGGACTTTTTTAATAAAACCCCGTTTTTTTTTTAAACTTTGTTTGGGGCCTGTGGTCCCTGTGAGGGAGCTTTTCCCCCCACTAACATAGGGTCATAAAAATACATAAATAGGGAAATCTATACAAATATATACAATCCACCCTCACACTAGGGTTTTATATTCAAGGGCGAAAATAACTGAGGCAAAAAATTAATTGAAACCCTGCGGGATTTTTGGTCCCCAAAGGCGCCATTTTTTTGGCATCCCATATTTTTCACCAAAATTTTGGGCCCCTTTCAGCTACAAACGACACTTTTTAAACCAGGTAAACAATTTTTAAAAAATGGTCAACCGTTCCCAGCAGAATGCACCGGATTTCCCCTTTCAAAAGCCCACCCAGGGTGTATTTTTTTGAAACTTTTGAATGAACACGCCCCCCAGCACGCCTTCCCCCTTCTAGGCAAAATTACAAAGTGCCGGGGGTTTTGTTTGTAATGCGCCTAATTTTGGGAGTGCACTTCTTTAAAAAATATAGCAAACAGGTGCGCCCATTTTTTCCGGGGCTGAAAAGACGCCAAACTTCTGGCTCACCCCCAAAATCATACTTTTCCCGGCCCCAACATGTTTTTTGTATTTTTTATTAAAATTAAAATTAAATTAAGAATATTCAGCAATTCCCAAAAGTTTTCCCCAACCCCTTGAACGGGTTCCCCTCTTTTTTTACACATAACAGCCAAAAACAAAAAATGTATTTTATTAATATTTTAGGGTTTAAGAGCAACACAAAGGAGCAAGTATCTATGACGTGTAAAAAAATAAAACGTTTTTTTTAAAAAAATTTTTTAGCAAAAAAAAAATCTCAAGTTGGGTGCAAATTTTAAAAGCTCCCCTAAACCAATACTTTTTGGGGAACCCTTTAGCTAAAAAAGACAGTTTCCCCGGGGTTCAAGGGGGAAATGTCTTTTATCAGTTTTGTAATTTTAAGGGGCGGGAAATTTTTTTGTTTTTCCAGAATCGCTCTAGCCCAGTCAGAAGCCCTTTAAATTTCCTGGGGGAAATTTCGGGAAGAGATTTTAAGACAGTTTTTGGTTTTTTAAGTAAGAGGGGGTACACCAAGAAAAAACAAGAGACTTTAAAGGGAAATGGCCCCAAATCGTTTGATAAAGGGGGAAAGAAACCTTTACATACCATTACGGGGCCAAAAAGGGGGGGGAAAGAGAGACAAAAAGAAAATTACATGGGGAAAAAAAAAGGGGAAACCCCCGGGCCCCCACAGGTGTCCCACCAAGCCCAAATGACAGCAAAGGGTAAAGCCCCCCCCCAAAAGGGTACAAGAAATTGTTGAGAAAAGGCCATTCCGGGCTAAATTGCACTCGGGGCAGGGTTAAAAATTTAAACTTCCCCTTAACTTTATGCACCACAATCCCGACTTTTTTGAATCACCAGCAACCTTTTCCCCTGGAAACAAACAAAAATCTATTTTTTAAGGGGCCTTTTAAATTTGGGAAAAGTTTTTTTTATATTCCATGTTTTAACTTTTTTTTAAAATATTTTTCAGAAAAAAAAAAGTTTTTTTATATTTTATGCATATGTTTTTTTTTAATATATAAATTTTTTTTTGTATTTTTTTTCTCTTTTTTTTTAAAAATTTTTTGTTTTTTTGGGAAATTTTTTAAATTTAAAATTTTTGGTTTTTTATTTGTATTATTTTTTTTTTTCTATGTCTATGTAATTTTTTAATTTTTTTAAAATTGATGGATATTTTTTTTTTTGCATATTTTAGTAACGCAATATTTTTACAAAAAGACCAAGTTTTTTTTTACCCAAATAAACATTGTATATCTGAAAAAACATTTTAAACATTGGAATCAAAATTTTTTTTTTTAAAGGACTCGGAGTAAACCAAAAACCCAAATGCCCCTTTGAAAATTCTATGAATGAAATTTCTGTGAAAGGACTTAGAAGTCAATTTAGCCCCGTTTCTAGGCTGCTAATAAAATAGCCCCCCATTGTTTTTTAACATGCAGCATTCTGATGAAGGGGCTTGAGACACGCGAAACCCCGTTATATGCAGGTTTTAAAAAAAAAAAGCTAATTTTCCCCTTTTTTTTCGATCCAATTTTTTTCGTTTTAAACCCCAAAGAGCCTCTAACCCCCCCAATTCCCTTTCCCTTTTTTAAATTTCTAAACAATTTCCTATTTTTTGTTTTTGGGCACCCATTTTTTTCCCTAACATACAAAAAACAAAAACACTGTTTTTAAAAACTAAAAACCCACAAATAATAGACAAAAAATAATCAAATAACATTGCAACACAAAACCAAATGCCATTGGGTAAAAATTTTCCATTAATTCAACTAAGACCCGATACCGGCTGAAAAATACCGCCCCAAACACCGCCACATAGTGACCAAATAATATTTTTCCCCCCCAAACCACAATTCCCCCACCCCATAGTGACTGAATAATACACCAATGTTACTTTAAAATAAACCATTAAACTAAAGACCAATATTACTGCCCAAACAGTAAACCCTGCAGTGGTAGCTACCAGTTTTTTACCCCAGGCCGGGACACATATAAATTTGGTTTTCAGTAAAATTACATCCATTACTCACAGGAACTTTTCTGAGTTTTTACTCTTTTTTTCCCTTTTTTTTCCCCCGACCCAGGCCAAGGTTACCCCCTCTTTTTTTTCCCGGGAGCATTTTAATGTAGAACAAAAATCTTTAAAATCTCACTTTTCCCCACTTACAAAACCAAATTCCTACCCCCTGGGAAAAACTCCCCCTTTTAAAAGTACCCTTAAACCCAAAATTTTAATAATTCCCCCTTGTGCCCCTAACAGTAAAAAAGACCCCAAACGGCTTTAAAGGGGGCCCCCCTTTTTACACCAAGTTTTAGGGCCCTTTTTTTTGTTCCCCATAAGGGGGTAGTTAAATCCCCCAATATAGTAATTTTTTGGAACACCACCCAAACTAGTCCTAAAAATAAGAAAAAAACCCTTTTTAGAAAGGTTTTTTCCCAAAAAGGTAGGGGGAAAGCCCCCAATTTGATACCCACAACAGGTAGGAAACTAGGTCCATTGTTAAATATGTAAGGGAGTTATATATGCCACCCAATAAGTAGACATATAGGTCCCTAGTTTATAGTTCTTTAGGCACTGTAGGTAGGAATATAGATCCCCATTCGGTAGTTAGGTGTAGAGGCCCCAAGTAGGTATGCATATAAGCCCCTAGTAGTTAGGTAGGTAGTTATAGCCCCCATTAGGTAGGCATAAGTCCTCTGTGGGTAGCTATAGCCCCTCTGTAGTCTGTGGGTAGATATAGGCAGATGTAAAGGCTAAAAAAGAAAAATACAAAAAATAAAACAGGCACTCGCCTCTCCATATCCCCCGCCACTTACGCCAAGACACTGCTCCCGGAATCTTCTGGGTTGAGCCATAACCCTAGAATTCCAGCCTAGGAAACCCAAAATCGCAGAGGGCGTGATGAAAGTTTTGCTCATTGAATGCTAAATATAGTTGGTAAGGCAAGGACGGTAATGAACCATCCCAGCCTTCTGCCTCTAGAAGCAACTGTACAGTTAGGGGTACATGTATGAACGTGGCCCCGTTCGCTATATTTTTAAACAAGTGAACTCCATTATCAGGCACATTACAGAGCACCCGCAGCACTTTGTAATGCACCTGAGATTGGGGTGTGTGCTGGAGGGGTGTCGCACTACAACCAAATCTAGGCAAATCACTGCTGGAACAGGTAAACCACATTAATAGTGGTTTACCTTACCCTGAAGTTTAGCTTCTGCGCTAGAATGAGCCTGATCTATGACCTGCAGTAGACCGGCTTCATCGATTCAGGTGCATTCTCAATTACTTTTAAGCGCAAAAAATGGCACTTGGGCGCCAAAAATTATACATGTCACCTGTAGTGTGCAGCTGCTAAAATGTGCACGGCCATTTTAAAATGGCTGTGCAGAGCTAGATAGTAACTACCAGCCTGTTTTTTTCTGGGTGGGTGGCGTCCCTAGGAGTGGCCCTGGTGTTGAGATACCAGAAATATAGAAATGTTTCTTCAAAAGTTTGTTCCTGGAAGAAATAATAAATCCTTCACAACCACTGTGTTACAAGTAGCGCCGCAGCCCATGGTCCGGGCTGCGGGCGCCCGTCCTCACCTGATTGCGTTCCTGCCTCTGCTCCCGGCCAGTGCGCGCGCCCCCCGCTCCTTAGGGTGCGCGCACGCCAGCTCTGTCAAATTTAAAGGGCCAGTGCGGCGGTAATTGTAATCACCTGCTGCTGGCCCTATATTAATGCTCCACCTCTTTCTGGCCCTCGCCGATTCCATAGTGCTCATACCTATGCGAGGAAGCCCTTTCTACGTTCCGGTTGCCTTTCCTGTGTACCAGTCCCTTTGGCTTACGTTCTCCGACCACGAATCTTTGCTGCCTGCCCGACCTTCTGGCCCGTCCCTGACTACGAGTTTGCCTGCCAATTCAGTACTGCGTTATACCTTGGCTACCACAGCAAGCAAGTCACATCAGGGGTAGCGACCTGGTGGAATCCCGCCGCAGCAAGTCCATCCCGCTTTGCGGCGGGCTCTGGTGAAAAAAAACCGGGACCCATTAGACTCCGCTCCCTGGTGTGGCTTCCGCAATCGCTTGTGGTGGCCCAGTGGATCCACGACCTAGGACCGTTCAGCTTCCTAAAACTTTACGTTTCGGCCATGGACCCCGCAAGGTTCCTTACCCAGAGTGGAAGATTGACGTCCATTTTTCCCCGAATCTCACAGTGGCGAGCGTTGGATAATATGACCATGTGCAGCAGCTTCGCCTCTAAACAGAAACCCCCACAACCCCCCCCACCCGTCCCTGCCCGTGCCTTTTTACCGCCAGGGGGACCCAAGCTCCGGCTTCGTTCCCCTCGAAGTTTGACGGAGCCCAAAAGCTATGGTAAGGGGTTCCCCACGGCCCGGCCCAGGGGACCGCGGTCGCCCGTTTTCCCCGGGGAAAGACCCCCGCGGGACGGGTGCCGACGGGGTTACGTCGCCCGGGTCGTCCGCCCCGTCTCCTCCCTGACCCGCTCCCTTTCGGTCTGCGCCCCTTTGGGGCCAGAATGCGCATGCGCGCCCCTGGCGCGCGCGCACGCTCGTTCATGTAGTTTAAAAGGGGCAGTGGCCGGTAATTGGCTAATTGCCGGGCGCTGTCTTTTTTAATTTTTTGGACCCCGTCACTTCCCCGGGGATCTCTGTTGCCCGTGCCTTTGAGAAAGCGTTCCGATAGTATATTGCCTTGGTGTCCCGACCTTGTACGTTTCTGACTCCAAACTCTGCCCTCCCCGTCCTTACCGCCTGTCCACGACCACAAAACCTTTGCCCCTGCCCTAAACCTATCCCTGCCCCACTCGATTCTTGGATTCTTTTTTTGTACCTCGCTGCACCCGGGGGCCGCCGCAAGAAAAGTCATTGGGGGGTAACGCCTGGAACCTCAGCCCGCAAGTCCATCCCATTTGCGGGGGGGCTCTGGTAAAAAAGGGGGGCTACTTAGTTTTCCTTCCCTGGGTGGCTTACTCCATCGCTTGGGGGTGGCCCAGGGATCCACTCCCAAATTCCATTCAGTAAACCAGCCAGGGATCCCCCAAGGTCCCTTCCCAACATCGCGGATTTTACGACGTGTTGCCCAGCAATGCAAAAAATCGCACAACGGGGGACAGCTTTGGGCCAG
This sequence comes from Phyllomedusa bahiana, assembly GCA_025379985.1. Lineage (NCBI taxonomy): Eukaryota > Metazoa > Chordata > Amphibia > Anura > Hylidae > Phyllomedusa > Phyllomedusa bahiana. Next base: position 7,536 of record JAODAL010073685.1, read on the forward strand.
CTGTCCACCATGATGCGTCAGCCCCTTGCATCCCAGCGGTTTCCCCGCCTCCGTTGGGGCTCCTCTACATCTGCATTCCTTTGGCCCCCGGGGACCCAAGCTTCGGCTCCCCCCCCTTTTTCCAGCTTTGCCGGGATCCCAAGCTCTCCCGGGGTTTCATTACCAGTGCTCTATGCCGTGGAGTGATGGCGGACCATTTTTTCCCTCAGAGAGGTCAAAGGGTGGGCCTTCATTGTGAGCCTACTTTGGAAAAGGCCCTGGCTTGGGCAACCCCCCTCTGGGACAGGAAGACCCTGTGTGGGACTACAACCTTTCCCCAGGAAATTCCGCACCGTTTTCGAGAGGGGCGCGTGCTTCCCTCTGCGAGCCCGCCCTTTACCCTTCGTCGGGCGGCCCTCTGGGGGGAGATATGCGGCAATTCCGCCCCTGCTTCGGGCTCGCATGGAACATGCCCCTCTGCGCCACCTTCAAAAGGGGTCTGTCCACCCGGGAAAAGGACCTTTTTGGCAGCAAGAGCCTCCCGTCCTACCTGAACGAATTAATTTTCACTTGCCACTCGATCGATAAAAGGTTCACTGAGATGCGGGAAAGGCTTCGCCAAGAAAGAGAGGCTGCTCGCCATCTTTGGTTTTCACTGGCTCCTTTTTTCCACATTCTCCAATTCCACCTCCTAACCCCAGAGGGGGGAACCTTGAATGGACCGGGCCCACTTAACGGAGCAAGAGCTAAACCCGCCGTCTTTGCAGAGAAGCTATGCTCTACTGCGCCACCCCGGGGACCACTCGCAAAGCTTTCCCCCTTCGTCCCAGCGTCCGGGAAACGCTCTCCCCTGGGTCCCGTAGGAGAGGCGGTCCTTTGGTGCAGTTTCTTCCTCTCCCGTTTGATGACCCCTTGGGGGTGATGCTGGTGGTTTTTCGTTCCGGAGCTACCCTTTCCCTGGACTGGGGGGCACCCGGGGGAATTTATCATCCTTTTTGGGAAAACCCATTACCCCGTGCCTGTAGCCGCCTGGAAAAAAAAACCTTTGCTGATTTCTTCGGTTAGGGGGGACCCCCCCAAATGCCCCCCTCCAGTTTTATAACCCGGGCCCCAGTGACTTCCGGGGGGGGGCTCTACATAAGGAAAAAAATCAGGTTCCCCACGTTCTGTCCCGTGTTTCCTCAGGATCCTCTTGGGTTTTCCCGGGGGCTGAACGTACCCCCTTTTGCGGGTTTGGGAAAGACGGGGTGAGGTCCTGCGTTGGGGACCGAATGCCAGAACCCTGTTGGAGGGTGCCAAGCCCGGTGCCTACCCTTCCCCGACCTGCTTCCCGGCCTTCCAGGCCCCCGGCTGAGTACCGGGACTTTGGGACGTATTCCAAAGGAGGCCGACGCTGCCCCACATGGGCCTTACAACTGCCCCTTGACCCCCTTTCCCGGGAACCACCCGCCCAGGGAAGGGGTCTACCCGCTGTCCGTACCCGGAGACCGGCCATGTCGGCCTTCATACAGGAGAACTTGCAAAAAGGGGTTTTTCCGTAATCCTCCTCCCACGGACCCGGGTTTTTCTTCGTACAGAAAAAGGTGGTTCCCTCCGACGTGTATAACTACCGGGGACTCAAAAAAACACCGTAAAAAACCGTACCCCCCCCGTGATCGCAGAAATTTTCCCGCCTGAAGGGGGCTAAAGTGTTTTCAAAATTGATCTGCGAGGTGCTATAACCCCTCAGAAAATTTGGGGGGGGACGAGGGAAGCGGGTTAATACCCGAGGGAATTTCGAATACTCTGATGCCCTTGGGCTCTGCAACGCTCCAGCATGTTTCAAGAATTTTTAACGAGTCTTGGGATTCTTGTACACCTGCATTATAGTGTACTTGGATGACATCCTAATTTTCTCCCTGATCTTCAGCACACCGAACCCAAGTGCCCAGGGTTTTCGACGTCTGCGCAGCAATGACTGTACGCCCAAACTGGGAAATGTTTATTCCATCAGACCCGCCTACCCCCTTCCCCGGGGGAATCGTCTCAGCCCAAGGGCCTGAAGATGGCCCCGCTAAACTCTCTGCGGTGCTCAAAAGGCCTCCCTTTGGTCTTTGGGCCATCCAGCGCTTTCCCGGGGTTTGCGAATTATTACCCAATTTATTCCCCTTCTCCCCTTTGGGGCTCCATCGTGGGCCCCCATGGGGAAAAACCGGGAACCCCAATGCTGGGCCCCAGAGGCTAAAGGCGTTTTTTGATTAAAAAAATGCCTTTTCCCCCTGCACCTGTCTTGGTCCGGCTGATCCCGAAAGCCTTTCCTTTGGGGTGGAGCTTTTTCTGTGGGGCAGGGGGGTCCTACACAGAAAGGGCCCAAGGGCAAGATTTCACATTGGGTTCTTCTAAGACTTTTCGCCCGGGGAGCGGAACATGCCCTGGGGACCGGGAAATCTTGGGCCCTCAAGTTAGCCCTGGAGGGTGGCGACATCGTGGGGGGCTCGCCTCCCATCGACATCTTTAGGACCATAAGAATTTTCGTACCTTTAGACAGCCCAGCGCTTGAAACCTCGCGAACCCGATGGGCCTTTTTTTTCTCACGTTTCGACTTTTAACATTTCCGACCCCGCTGAGAAAAAAATGTCAAGGTGACGCCCTCTCCCGTGCCTCGGATTTTGGTCGGTGAAGAAAACCGTTTTTCACAAAAACATCATTTTTCCCAAAAGGTTGGTTCACGCGGCTCCCGCAGTCCCAGAACTCCCTACTGGCAGACTTTCGTGCCGCCGGCAGCGGAAGAAGGGGTTGGAATTTGGGGGGATAGCTCTCTCTTTGGGTGGTCATTCCCGGGGCACGGAAGCCTCGCTTTGATTCCGGGACTTGGTGGCCGACCTGGGACAGGAGTCAAGGCTTCACGTGCTTATCACATGTGCTCGGAACAAGGTCCCACGTCACAGGCCTGAGGTCTTTTTATCCCCTGCCCGGCCGAGATCCCTTGGGCGCAATAGCCCTGGATTTCTACAGGAATGTAACACCTTCCCCTAGCCCAAGTCCCCTGCTCTTTGAGGTAAAGGGCATCTTGAGATGAAGCGTCAGAGGGAAGCGCCCTTTTCCCCGTAGATTGGAAGGGTTCGGAAGGGGTTTGGGAGCCAGAATGCAACACCTGAAACGTGACCTCCCCCCTCAGGGTTTTTGCTCCCAAAAAAGGAGGGGAGGTCTACGGGGGGTGGGTACTGTAACGGGTTGCGCCACGGTCCGGTCCACGGACTGCGGTCGCACCCGTGTTCCCCGAGGCAGGTTTCCCCGGCGGGGAGGGTGCCGCCGGGGTCCACTGTCCCCCCTGGTGCATCCGTCCCCTCTCCTCACCTGACCGCTCCCCTTCGGTTCCGCATTCCCTCGGCCGGAATGCGCATGCGCGCCCTCCTGGCACGTCGCCGCGCTCGTTCATGTAGATTTAAAGGGGGAAATGCGCCCGGGAATTGGCTAATTTCGGGCGCTGTCTCTATTTAAGTTTTGGACCCCTCATTCCCCGCGGTTCTGTTTCCCTTGGGGCCCTTTTAGAAAAGGGTTTCCCGATAGTATAGTTGCCCTTTCCTTTTTACCAGACCCTTTCTACATTTCTCGACTCCCCAACCTCTGGCCTGCCCCCACCTTACCCTCCCGTCCAGACCCGAACCTTTGCCGCCTGCCCGACCATTTCGCCTGCTACCACTTTCGAAAATTTTTTGATTACGATTTTTACCTCGCTGCACCCCGGGTGCCGCCGCAAGCAAGTCCTCGGGGGGTAACGGCCTGGGAGCCTCACCCGCAGCAAGTCCATCCCCTTTTGGGGGGGTCTGGGAAAACCGGGGGGGTTTCTTAGAAATTTCCTTTCCCCGGGGGTGGCTTACTCCTCGCTTGGGTGGTCCCCGGGGTCCACTACCAAGTCCGTTACATATGAGGGGGGTTTTTTACTCAGTGTTCTTGCCGTGGAACGGGGGCGACCCGTTCCGTCCGAACGCGCAAAGGTGGCGTTTGTCCCCCAGCCTCCCTCCCGGGAAGGCTCTGGCCCGTGGGCAACCCCCCTCTGGGATAGGGGAGATCCGCTGGTGTACGACTTGCAGGCCTTTTTTAAGGAGTTCCGTTGCGTCTTTGAGGAATTGGCACGAGGCTCGTCTGCGGAGACCTCACTCCTAAATTTACGACAGGGAGAATCCTCGGTTGGTGACTACACCATTCAATTTTGCACCTTGGCCTCGGAGCTGACCTGGAACGAGGCCGCCCTCTGCGCTACTTTCAAGAAAGGCCTCTCTAGCCGGGTCAAGGATGCCTTGGCCGCAAGGGATCTCCCGGCTTTCCTGTCTGAGTTGATCCACCTGGTCACGCGGATTGACGAGCGCTTCACTGAGAGATGAGAGGAGCTCCGTCAGGAACGTGACTCTGCTCGGCCTCGTCGCTTTCCACGCTTTGCTCCGGTGTTCCAGAAGCCTCCTCTACCACCGCCACAGCATTCCGGCAAGGAGCCCATGCAAGTCGACCGTGCCTTACTCTCTGTACAGGAGCATTCCCAACGCCGCACCGAGAATCTGTGCCTGTACTGCGCCAGTCCAGAGCACCTCGCCCGCTGCTTCCCACTTCTCTGCTTACGCCCGTGAACCCGTTGCCAGGGCTGCCTGCGGAGTACCAAGACTTCGCCGACGTGTTCTCCGAAAAACAGGCTGAGTCCTTGCCACCTCACCGGTCCTACGGCTGCCCTATCGAACTGTTGCCTGGCACGAGCCCACCTCGGGGCAGAGTCTACCTGCTGTCGGTCCCAGAGACCAAGGCCATGTCTGACTACATTCAGGAGAACCTCAAGAAAGGATTCATCTGCAAGTCCTCTTCACCAGCCGGAGCAGGCTGCTTCTTTGTGGTAAAAAAAGATGGCTCATTTCGACCCTGCATCGACTACCGCGGTCTTAATAAGATTACGGTGAAGAACCGCTACCCACTGCCGCTGATCACGGAGCTCTTCGACCGGCTTCGCGGGGCCAGGATCTTCACCAAACTGGACTTGCGAGGGGCCTATAACCTTATCCGTATCCGACAGGGCGATGAATGGAAGACGGCATTCAACACGCGGGACGGGCATTTCGAATATTTTAGTTATGCCCTTCGCCTCTGCAACGCCCCTGCGGTGTTTAAAGGGGTTTTGTTAACGAGATCTTCAGGACCTCTAATATGTGTGTGTGGTCGTGTATCTGGACGACATTCTGATCTTCTCGCCTGATCTCAAGTACCACCGTCTCCATGTGCGCCAGGTCCTCAGTCGTCTCCGGGAGAATCGCCTCTTCGCCAAATTGGAGAAGTGCCAGTTTCACCAGTCCAGTCTGCCCTTCCTAGGATATATTGTCTTCCCCAAGGGACTTCAAATAGACCCGGCCAAACAGTCTGCCGTCCTGCAGTGGCCTTGTCCAACTGGCCTTCGGGCCATTCAGCGGTTCCTGGGCTTTGCAAATTATTACCGCCAGTTTATCCCGCACTTCTTGACACTGGTGGCTCCCATTGTGGCACTTACTAAGAAGTCCAGCAATCCTAGGTTGTGGCCACAAGCGACCGAAGATGCCTTCTCCCGGCTCAAGGTGGCCTTTGCCTCGGCCCCCGTCCTGTCTCGTTCCGACACGAGGGAAACCCTTTTTCTTGGAGGTGGACGCGTCGTCCGTAGGAGCAGGGGCGGGTGCTCTCTCAGTGGGATCCAAGGGCAATTCTGTCACTGTGGGTTTTTCTCAAAAACTTCTCCCCCGCAAAAAAGAACTACAAAATTTGTGCCGGGGTTTTGGGCCATAACGGCCCTTGAAAAATTTGGTCACTGCTTGAAGGGGCGACACCCGGTTACTATTTACTCGGACCACAAGAATTTTGGTTTTCCCGGGCGGGCCCAGCGCCTTAACCCCGGGAAACCATTGGGCCCTCTTCTTCCACGCTTTGACTTCCGATCCATTGCCGCCATCCGAAAAGAAGTCAAGGTGATCCCCTTTTTCCGGGCATCGGACGTCGGGGGTGAGGATTCCCCTTCCCCACTCACTTTTCCACTAACCGTCTGATGCGCGCCCCATGCTTCTCCACAGATCCCCCCTTTGGAAAACCCTACTTTCGCCCTGCGCGCAGGGGAAATCCTGAATGGGGTCAGGGCTCTCGGATTGCAGGCCCCCCGGGAAAAACAAAAGACTGCGCACTTTTTAGCCGCACTATTGGTGGCCTGACCTTTAAGGATTAAAGGGACTTTGTGATGCGTGCCTTGGTGCCCGCAATAAGAATACCCCACCTAAAGTCGGGGGGGCTTACTCGGGGCCCCCTGCCCATTCAAAAATGCCATGGTCCCTATTGCCATGGATTTCATTAGGGTCTTCCTCTGTCTCCCGGGAATATGTCATCTGGGTCATCGTGGATCTTTTTTCGAAGATGGCGCATTTGTACCACTGCCCTGTTGCCCCCGCGCCCGTCTAGGGGCCTTTCTTCATGAATGTATTCCGTCCCATGGCTTCTCAAAAACAACGTGTCGAAAACGGGGTACAGTTTGTCTCCAGGTCTGGGGGTCCCTCTTTCTCAATTTTAAGGGAGATTTTGGACTTTTCCTCTGCTTTCCACCGCAGTCAACTGGCAGGTGGAAAAAGTCAACCAGATCCTGGAAAAATACCTTCGCTTTTTGGTCGGCCCCCAAAAGACTGTCAACCCCGTTTACCCTGGGGGGAAAATTTGCTTATAATCTCTGGGCCTGAGTCTGCGGGGACCTCCCCCTTTTTATGACTACATCCCCGCCCCCCCCCCCACTGCCTTAGCCCTGACGTCCCTGCCCCCGGAGACCGTTTGGAAAAGCACTCAGCATTTTCCCGCACGGCCCCCCCCAGATAAGCTATTGCGGATAAGTACAGAGGCCTCCCCCCCTCTTCTCTCCCCGGGGGAAAGGTCTGGGTATCCTCCAAAAAAATTTCCCCCAAGATTCCCTCCCCCAAAATGGAAAGATCTGGGGCCGGAACAACATCATGGGCCAAAGGGGTTTCTTTAGAGATTTCTTAGGCAAAAGAAAGGGGGGGACCAAAGGGGGGGACTATTAACAAGTACGGCAGCCCCTGGTCCGGGTTCGGCGCACTCGTTCACCTGCCGCAGCCGCGCCCGGGGCGGGGGTGCCGGTCCAGGACCCCCCCCCG
>JAODAL010073686.1:0-14650 GCA_025379985.1 Phyllomedusa bahiana
AACAACCCCCAAAAAAACCCCAAAAAACCCCCCTTTTTTTTTTTTTAAACCCCGGGGAGTTCCGAACGTTGGGGCCCTTTTGACGACCCGGGGCTAGCCCTTCCTGTAGACGGACCCGGGGCTAGCCCTTCCTGTAGACGGACCCGGGGCTGCCCTTCCTGTAGACGGACCCGGGCTAGCCCTTCCTGTAGACGGACCCGGGGCTAGCCCTTCCTGTAGTCTGACACGGGGCTAGCCCGTCCTGTAGACGGACCCGGGGGTAGCCCTTCTGTAGACGGACCCGGGCTAGCCCTTCCTGTAGACGACCCGGGCTACCCTTCCTGTAGACGGGCCGAGGCTAGCCCTTCCTGTAGACGGACCCTGGGGCTAGCCCTTCCTGTAGACGGGCCCGGGCTAGCCCTTCCTGTATACGGGCCGGGGTAACCCTTCCTGTAACGGACCCGGGGGTAGCCCTTCCCGTAACGGGCCTGGCTAGCCCTTCCTGTAACGACCTGGGCTAGCCCTCCTGTAACGGGCCGAGGCTAGCCCTTCCTGAGACGACCGCGCTAAACCCTTCCTGTAGACAGGGCCGAGGCTACCCCTTCCTGTAACGACCTGAGGCTAGCCCTTCCTGTAGAACGACCTGAGGCAAGCCCTTCCTGTAGACAGACCGGGCTAGCCCTTCCTGTAGCAGACCTGGGGCAGCCCTTCCTGTATCAGACCTGGGTTTGCCCTTCCTTATCAGACCTGGGCTAGCCCTTCCTGTAGCAGACCTGGGGGCTAGCCCTTCCTTAACAGACCGAGGCTAGCCCTTCCTGTAGACAGACCTGAGGGTAGCCCTTCCTGTAGACAGACCTGAGGCTAGCCCTTCCTGTAGACAGACCTGAGGCTAGCCCTTCCTGTAGACAGACCCGAGGCTAGCCCCCTTTCCCGTATACAGACCTGGGGCTAGCCCTTCCTGTAGACAGACCTGGGCTAGCCTTCCTGTAGACAGACCTGGGCTAGCCCTTCCTGTAGCAGACCTGAGGCTAGCCCTTCCTGTAGCAGACCTGAGGCTAGCCCTTCCTGTAGACAGACCTGGGCTAGCCCTTCCTGTAGACAGACCTGGGGGGCTAGCCTTCCTGTAGACCGACCGGGCTAGCCCTTCCTGTAATACAGACCCTAGGCTAGCCCTTCTGTAACAGACCTGAGGCGCCCTTCCTGTAACAGACCTGGGCTGCCCTTCCGTAACAGACCTGAGGCTAGCCCTTCCCGTATACAGACCTGAGGCTAGCCCTTCCTGTAGACAGACCTGAGGCTAGCCCCTTTCCTGTAACAGACCTGAGGCTACCCTTCCTGTAACAGACCTGAGGCTAGCCCCTTCCTGTAAACAGACCTGAGGCTAGCCCTTCCTGTATACAGACCTGGGGCTAGCCCTTCCTTTAACAGACCTGGGCTAGCCCTTCCTGTAACAGACCTGGGCTACCCTTCCTGTAACAGACCTGGGGCTAGCCCTTCCTGTAACAGACCTCTCCCATTGTCCACATTTGAATAGAGACTTGAACCTCCTTGGCCCCTTTTAAAAATCTGCACCTGGTCCCTGACTACCATGTCCATGTATGAAGGGGTGTCTTTCTTTGGTGGCTGAGGGGTTTTTTTGGGGCTCAGGGGTCCGGGGCCGTTATGCTGCAGCCCTGAAAACCTGTATAGCACGCCCCCCCAATAGGCATATGGAAACAGTCAGGCCCACCCAACTGACGTCTCCTTGCCCTCAAGACAAACCCCCAACATTTACGACACCATATAAAAATCTGTGCGTTTCCCTTAAGGCCACACTATACTAGCTATAACACCGTAACATAGTATAATACATTCAAATGAAAGAGACAGAAAGAGACAAGGAGACTGCGCAGGAGGAGGAGGCCGGAGCTCCCCCATATGATTTGGCCGGAGCTCCCCCATATGATTTGGCCGGAGCTCCCCCCATCTGTTTGGCCGGAGCCCCCTCATCTTTTGGGCCAGCTCCCCCCCCTCTGTTTTTGGGGTGGGGCCCCCTCATCTGTTTTTTGGGGCCCGGGGCCCCCTCACTTTTTTGGGGGGGACTCCCTCATCTTTTGGGCCGGGCTCCCCTCATCTGTTTGGGGCCCGGGGCCCCCCCATCTGTTTGGGCCGGGGGGGGGGGGCTCCCCTCAACTTTTGGGCCGAGCTCCCCTCGCTTTTTTGGGGCCCGGAGCTCCCCTCGCTGTTTGGGTGGAGCCCCCCCCACTGTTTTTGGGGCCCGGGGCTCCCCTCACTGTTTGGGCCGGACTCCCCCCATCTGTTTGGGGGGCCCGGGGCCCCCTCACGTTTTTGGGGCCGGGCTCCCCCCGTCTGTTTGGGCCGGAGCCCCCCGTCTTTTTGGGCCGGACCCCCCTCATCGTTTGGGCCGGGGTTTCCCCCCATTGTTTGGGCCGGGGCTCCCCTCATCTGTTTGGGCCGGAGCTCCCCCATAGTTTGGCCCGGGGCTCCCCTCAACTGTTTTGGGGCCCGGAAACTCCCCTCATCGTTTGGGCCCGGGGCCCCCCTCACTGTTTGGGGCCCGGGGCTCCCCCTTTAAACCTTTGGGCCGAGCTCCCCTCATCCCCTTTGGGCCGGGGGTCCCCTCATCCGTTTTTGGGGGGGGCCCCCTCATCCGTTTGGGCCGGGGCTCCCCTCATCCGTTTGGGCCGGAGCTCCCCTCATCCGTTTGGGCCGGGGCTCCCCCAAAATGATTTGGGCCGGGGCTCTCCCCATCTGTTTGGGGCCCGGGCTCCCCCCATCTGTTGGCCGGAGCTCCCCCCAACTGTTTTGGGCCCGGAGCTCCCCCCCCTTTTGGGGCCCGGGGCTCCCCCTCTGTTTGGGGCCGGGGCCCCCCTCATCTGTTTGGGCCCACTCCCCTCTCCGTTTTTGGGCCCCGGGCTCCCCCACCGGTTTTGGGGCCCGGGGCTCCCCTCATCCTTTGGGCCGGGGGTCCCCCCCACCGTTTGGGGCCGGGCTCCCCTATCCGTTTGGCCGGAGCCCCCCATATGATTTTTGGGCCGGGGCTACTCCCCGTCATTCTGTTTGGGCCGAGCTCCCTCCAGTCCTGTTTGGGGCCGGAGCTCCCACATCTGTTGGGTGCGGAGCTCCACGCGCACCACATCTGTTTGGTAGCCGAAGCCCCCTCATTCGTGTTGGGCCGGAGGCCCCCCTCAGTCTGATTCTTGGGACCGGAGCTCCCCTGCGTGCTCGTGTGTTTGCGGCCGGATGTCAGCCCCTGCGTCTTTTTGGGCCGAGCGAGCCGCCTCGTCTCGTTTGGGCCGGAGCCCCCCCTGCATCTGTTTGGGCCCAGGGCTCCCCTCATCTGTTTGGGCCGGGGCTCCCCTCATCTGTTCTATGGGCCCGGCCCCTTGCATCTGTTCTATAGTAGCGCGAGCACCCCCCTCATCTGTTGCGGCCGAGCTCCCCTCGTCTGTTTGGGTCCGGAGCCCCCGCTCGTCTGTAGATCGGGCCCGGAGCTGCCACGCTCGAGTCTGTTTGGGCCGGAGCTCGGCCGTCGTCTTGTTTATATATCTCGCGGATCTCCCCCTCGTCTGTTTGGTCGGAGCTCCCTCTGTCGGGGGTAGATGAGTGGTCCCGGAGCTCCCCTCATCTGTTTGGGCCGGAGCTCCCCTCATCTGTTTGGGCCGGAGCTCCCCTCATCTGTTTGGGCCGGAGCTCCCCTCATCTGTTTGGGCCGGAGCTCCCCTCGTCTGTTTGGGCCGGAGCCCCCTCGATCAGTTGTGCGGGGGCGCCGTGGTCTCCCATCACTGCTGTTTGTGGCCGCGTGGCTCCGCCTCAACTGTTTGGGCCCCGGCTGTACTCCCCCCATTTGAATCGGCCGGAGCTCGCGCTCATCAGTTTGGGCGAGGAGCTCCCCTCGACTCGATGAGTCTGGCCGGAGCTCCCCATCTGTTTGGGCCAGGAGCTCCCCCATATATTTGGCCGATCTGCCCCTCATCTGTTTGGCCGGAGCTCCCCTCCTGCTGTTTGAGGCGCGTAGCCACCCCCCTCATTGTTTAGCGGCCGTGCGAGCCCGCCACACTCATCCTGTTTGGGCCCGGGAGCCCCCCCTCAGCGTGCTGTCTGTGGGCTCGGGCAGCCCCCCCCTCATCTGTTGGGCCGGGTGTACGCCCCCCCCTCATATGTTTGGCGCGGTAGCCCCCCTCATCGTGTTTTGGGCCGGAGCCCCCCGTCATCTGTTTGGGGCCGTGTGCTCCGCCTTTCATCTAATTTAGATAACAGATGCCGATGCCTCCGTCCGTGCTGGCCACCACAGAGAGCAGAGGGTAGTCATTAACCAAGGTCACCGCCAATCAGAAAAAATACATAAGAGCAGGGAGGAAGGCGCCCCCGCCCCCCTCCTCAGTGCGTTCCTCTCGTCACCTTACTTCCTCTGCGGCGGGGGGAGAGGACAAGCGAAGCAGCAATCTTGCTCCAAAATAGTCCCTTATCCTGCGGTATGCGGGTCTCCAATACTCTGCACCAGGTGCTGCGCACAATGGAGGCCCTGAGCACCTGGTGAGAAGGTGAGGACGGACGCGTCAGGTGACGTGAGGGGAACAGTGCTCCGAATAAAGCGAGTGGGGGCGGAGGACAGAGTGATACAGAGTGAGGGGTGGCAGGCTCAAGTGACCATGGCGCAGGACACTCCTCTATGGCCATATACAAAGGAGGAGTGCGTGGCGCGCGCGAGGAGCGCGCGGCCCCATCACGGCATCAGAACAATCACCCCCGTCATCACCACCAAAACAATCACCACCATCATCACCACCAATAACAACCAACCAGAACAAACACCACCATCACCTACAGAACAATCACCCCCATCATCACCACCAATAACAACCAACCAGAACCATCACCACCATCACCTTCAGAACAATCACCCCCATCATCACCACCAATAACCTCCCCCCCAGATCACCACCATCGTTCTATCACCACCACGGCAAGTAAAACCCAGCCCACCAGAACATTCACCACCATCATCACCACCAATAACATCCCCACCAGAACAATCACCCCCACCAATAGCACCACCATCACCTTCAGAACAATCACCACCATCAATAACACCATCTGAACAATAACCGCAATCATTATCACCAACACCACCTCGCGCAGAACAATCAACCACCGATCATTAACCGATAACCACACCCATCTGTATTATAATCACTCCCATCACACTATATTGAGAAGTGCAGCTCCGCAGTACTCGCCACTCAGGCGCTCTCATCATGTCAATTGACACCAGCAAGTTCCTCCCGTCCTATGAATAAATAGCCATCGTCAGTGGTAGTCTCTCCTCCCCTCTGATATAAAGCCACCATCTGTCGCGGTTTCTCCTCCCGCTACTAAATAAAGCCCATCTGGCAGGTTTCTCCGCCCTCCCCTCTATAGTCGATAGCCCCATCTTGCAAGCGTCTCCCGTTCTCCGTCTAAATAAAGCCCCATCTTCACGGTTCTCGCTCCCGACTATATAAAGCCCATCTACAGGTTTCTCTCTGCCCCTCTATATAGAAGCCGCCATCTGCAGGTTCTATCTCGCCCCCTCTATAATATATAAAGCCCATCTGCAGGAGTTCCAGCCCTCCCATACTATTATAAAGCTCTGATTCTGCAGGTTTCCTCCCCCTCTATCACCAAAGCCCCATCTGCATTTTCTCGCTCCCGTCTATATTACGCCCCGCATCTGCGACGGTTTCTCCCTCCAATCTATATAAAGCCGCTCAATCTGCAGTTTCGTCCCTCCGCCTCTATATAAGGGCGGGGCAGCCGCCACCCGGATCAGCCAGGTTTCTGCCCTCTCGTGCTAGAATAAAGCCACCATCTGCTAGGGAGAGCTCCCTGCCCTCGAGATAAAAGCCGCCATCTGCAAGGTATGCTCGTCCCTCGTCTATATAAAGGCGCTCATATAGGCGTTTCGTACCCCTCTCCCTGCTACATAAAAGCCGCCAGCGCGCTGCGCCGATCGATGCACGCTTTCTGCCTTCTTCGCTGTGAGCGCGGTCGCTTCGCGTCGTTCCGCTGTCCGGATCGTTTCCGGTTGCCGCGTGCTCGTCGTTTCCTCTCGTTGCCGTGTTTCGTGTCTGGCGTCTCGTTCGTATTCTCGGCGCGGCGTGTTCGCTGTCGCGCGGCGTGCGCCGTTGCGTTCATCTGCGCTTCGTCATCCTCGTCGGGTCTTTCCTTCTCTGGTCGCGCCGTTGCGTCATGCGTTCCTCTCGCAGTCCGCATTCGCGTTATTCTCTGACTGCTGTTGCGTGTCGACGGTTGATCGCGAGTCATGCTTCGTCCTCGCCGTTGCCTGGTCGCCGGTGCGTTTCTATCGCACGTCCGCTGCGCCCCTGCACCGTTTCTTCCGCGCTGATTGCCGGCTCGGGCGGCGGGCGGGCGGCTGCGGGGCGCCGGCGCGCGAGCGCGGTCGCGCGGCGGCGGAGGCGCTGCTCCGCTTGCGTCGGACGAGTTCTTTCGCGCGCCTCTGTCGCTTCCCGCTGAATGACGATTTACCGTTGTCTCCGTATTCGCTCGGCCACGTGGCGCGTTTCCTCAGTTTGCGTCGTCCGAGCTCCGCCCTGCGTCCTGTCTCGGCGTTGTCTGTGTCCCGTCTCGTTCCATTGTCGCCTCCACCCGCCCGCCGCTCGTCGCGCGTTCAATTCGCCTGTCTTCTTTAGTCCTGCGTCGCAGGAATTTCTTCGCTCGATAGCGTGCTTTCTGTCTTTGTCTGTTTCGATTTCTAGTTTCAGCGCGCCTTTCGTTCGGCGATGCCCCTTTCCTCTCGTTCAGATCCTCGTCCGCGTTGTCCGCTGTCTGTCTTCGAGCTCTCGTTAGATCTCTGTTCCGGTCGTTCTCGTTCGTCGCTTTCCTGCCTCAGCCGTCCCGCTCTATATAAAACGACGCGGGCGGGTACGGCGCCCCATCTGCAGGTTCTCCCTCCTCCTCTATTTAAAAGCCACCCATCTGCCAGGTTTTCCTCTCCCTTCGCCCTGCTGCGTATCAGAGTCCCATCGTGCAGTTTTTCTCGCTCTATAAAAAGCCCGCGTCGATCTGCAGGGTTTCCTCCCTCCCCTGGTATGACTAGAAGGCACCCATCTGCACGGCAGTTCTCCCGTCCCTATATAAAAGCCCCCCATCTGCAGGTTTCTCGCCTCCCCTGTACAAATGACAACGGGCGCCATCTGCAACGGTTATTCGCTGTCCGTTCCGCTGCGGCGCCTGTATATATAACATGCCCAAAGCCCGCCCACGCTGCCGAGTCCGTGGTCGTCTGCATGTTTTCTCCCCTCGCCCGCGTGTGACTGAAAACAGCCTATAAAGCCGCGCCCCATGTTCGAGCTGCAGGGTTTCTCCATCCGCGCGTGTATATAAAGCCCCATCGCTGCAAGGTTCGCTGTCTTCCTGTCTCTTCTCCTCCCCTGTAAATAAAAGCGCCCATACTGCAGGATCGTCGTCACTCTTCGACTATGATAAAGTAGCGTCCCATGTCAGTGCAGTTTCTCGCCTCACCCTCTATAGTAAGGCCGCCGTCCATCAGCAGTTTCTCCCCTCGCCCTCTATATAAACTCGCATCTTGCAGGCGTCTCCTTCCCTCTATATAATTGCGAGCCGGTATCCCGCCGACTCGCAGGTTTCTCCCATCGCCGTCGTATATCACTAAGCCCGCCATCTGCAGGTGTGTTTCTCCTCTCTCAGCACACATGAAATCAGAATAAATCCTCTCTCTGCGCATTTTAGAATTTTTTAGAGGCTTTTATGACTTGCTTCTCTGTAAATGAAAAGTGAGAGGCCGCCATTTCATTAGTATTTGAGAGCTGGCTATGCGCGCTTAAACTGTCAGGAACTTGGGTCCAGCACGTTCTGGATACCCTTTCACAACTTCTCCAGCACACGTTGGTGTGAATTCTAGGCCGCTTCCTGCCGTGACAAACTGCTGTTCCACCTTGAGCCCTGTTGGGGTCTGCTTGCTCCGCTGAGCCATGTTTGGGGGCGTCTATTTGCCGCTGAGCGCCTGTTTTGGGTCATCTTCTCGCTGAGCCATTTTTGGGGGTCTCTTGCTCGCTGAGCCTGTTTGGGGGTCTCTCGCTCGCTGAGCCCTTTTTCGGGGTCCGTTGCTCCTGAGCCCATGTTTGGGGGTTTCTCTTGCTCGCTGATTGCGCCCTGTTTTGGGGGTCGTGCGCCACGCTGAAGTCCCATGTTGTGGGGTCTCTGCTCTCGCTCCGGCCCTCTTTCACGTCTGGCCCGTCGATGACATTCCAATAGGATGGATATCAGGGGCTTTGCTTGCGCGGCCGCTCCAGAACATGGACTTGGTTCGTCCTGAAAGGCCTCTTTTGTACATTTGCGCAGTTGGCTGATTCGGAGCATTGTCCATTTGGAAGACCCATTTCCACCCAAGCCTGTAACTTCCCGTCATGATTGTCTCTGAGATGTGCTAGCTCAGTAATTCGCCACATAAGCTTCTTCTCTGCAAATCCCGTCATGATGCGCCAGTCTATTTTGTTGACAGTGGACAACGCCCAGTCCCGAGCCTGCAGCAAAACACACCGCCACAGCAATGATGCTCGCCGACGCGCCCGTTGTTATCACAGTCGGGATATGTTAGCTTACGGGCTTGCCAAGCTGTCTCGCCTTTCCTCAGTCCACGGAATGGAGCGACGATGGTCATTAGCGCCATACAGTCCTCAAGGTTTTAGCTAGTTCCGTCAGACCGGGACAGTTCTACAGAAATGGTCGGTCTTTTGTCCCTGTTGCTTTTATCTCTGTCTCTTTGCTTGTATGAATGGTTTCTTCCTTCCTGGCAGAGCGGCGCCTATGTGAGCGCCCATGCGATGATACAGGCACGTTTCGTTTCACTGGGGGATAGTGGCACACAATTCTTACCGAGCATCGCGCAGACATCTTCACACACAAGGTCTTTGCGTTTTGTTCTTGGTGGCGTTGATCGATGCACGTCTGCGGACGGGTGTTGGACCTGCAAGCCGACGTCATCTCTGAACACGCACAGGACCCGTCGTCCTTCCTGAGCGGGCGTCATGAATGGCGCGGACATTCCCATCTTGTCTGCTACTCGTGGTATAAATGTTCTTGCACAGATGAGACGAGGCCCCTTCAGGAACGTGGAAATAGCGCCCCAAGAATGTGATACCCGATCTGTCGCACGTCCACAATTCTCTCTACCTGATCTCGGTTGGCTGATTCCTTTAGACTCTCTCATGGCTAGTTCACGCAACACAGCAGCAGTTTCGTGGTGTGCGAGTCGAAATACATCCGACACGAGTGCTCTAATTAAAACCTCCGCATTGTTACCAATCAAAGCCAATCGCGAAAGCATCCAGAGAACCTGACCATCACGATATGGCCAGTCCCACGATTGTGTAAAGCGAGTCATGGCCCAGTGTATGGAAACTTCTGACTTTAAGCGAAAGTATAGCAACGAATGCCTTAAAAACAACTCTCCCTCCCCATAAATCTCAACTCTATTCTACATTTGGGGGAATAGAAATAATTTTGGTTCCTAATTGACCTAAAAGGTTTATTCTGATTTCATATCAGAGAGAAAAAGAGAACCTGCAGATGACTTTATATAGGGGGAGGGAGAAACCATGCAGCTGGGGCTTTATATAGAGGGAGGGAGAAACCTGCAGAGGGACTTTATATAGAGGGATGGAGAAACTACCCACCCATATATAAACCACACCACCACAGCAACTGCAAGGGCTTTATCTCTCTCTACCAGCACGGGAAGGACGAAAACCTGCAGATGGGGCTTTAAATAGAGAGGGATGGAGAAACCTCAGATGGGGCGTTTATATAGAGGGATGTGAGAAAACCTGCAGATGGGGCTTTAATAGAGGGGATGGAGAAAAAGCCGCTGCCGATGGGGGCTCTATATAGAGGGAGGGAGAAACCTGCAGATGGGGCATTTTATATAGAGGGAGGAAGAGCCTGCAGATGGGGCATTATAAACAGAGGGGAGGGAAAAACCACCTGCAGATGGAGCTTTATATAGAGGGAGGGAGAAACCTTGCAGATGTGCCTTTTCTATATAGGGAGGGAGAAACCACTGCAGATGGGGCTTTATTATATAGGGAGGGAGTAAACCCTGCAGTGGGGCTTTATATAGAGGGGAGGGAAACTTGCAACTGTATAGAGAGGCGGCTCTGCAGCTGAGGGCGCCACCATCACTCCCATCAGATCTGAGTCGTCTGAAGGTGGAATCCCGAGGACTCCACAGGACATCCCAGCAGCCGGAGTAACCGGAGCCGCCGCTGACACCCATCACCCTCCACGTCCCAAACAGGAAAGCAATGTGCAGATTGTGGGATAGCGGGACACCGGACACCCGTGGGTGCTGACACCTGAGCGAGGAGTGATGTCAGACTAACACACGCCCCCTAATGGGAGGAGCAACCAGAAAACTGTGACATCACCAGAAAACTGAATTATCTGAAGCTCCGAGGAGTCCAAATATATGAGACGTCAGTATATGCAAAATATCAACCCCCTCCAAACCAGGAGTAAGATATACTAACCCCCTCCAGACCAGGAGTAAGATATACTAACCCCCTCCAGACCAGGAGTAAGATATACTAACCCCCTCCACACCAGGAGTAAGATATACTAACCCCCTCCACACCAGGGGTAAGATATACTAACCCCCTCCACACCAGGAGTAAGATATACTAACCCCCTCCACACCAGGAGTAAGATATACTAACCCCCTCCACACCAGGAGTAAGATATACTAACCCCCTCCACACCAGGAGTAAGATATAAGAACCCCCTCCAGACCAGGCGTAAGATATACTAACCCCCTCCAGACCAGGAGTTACAATATACCAAACTAACCCCCTCCAGACCAGGGGTAACATATACTAACCCCCTCCAGACCAGGGGTAAGATATACTAACCCCCTCCAGACCAGGGGTAAGATATACTAACCCACTCAGACCAGGAGTAAGATATACTAACCCCCTCCAGACCAGGTGTAAGAGATACTAACCCCCTCCACACCAGGTGTAAGATATACTAACCCCCTCCAGACCAGGCGTAAGATATACTAACCCCTCCACACCAGGAGTAAGATATACTAACCCCCGCCACACCAGAGTAAAGATATATAACCGCCCTCCCACCAGGAGAAAGAATACTAACCCCCTCCACACCAGGGGTAAGATATACTAGACCCCGACCAGAACCAGTGAGTAAGATATACTAACCCCCTCCAGACCAGGAGTAAGATATACTAACCCCCTCCAGACCAGGAGTAAGATATACTAACCCCCTCCAGACCAGGGGTAAGATATACTAACCCCCTCCAGACCAGGGGTAAGATATACTAACCCCCTCCAGACCAGGAGTAAGATATACTAACCCCCTCCACACCAGGAGTAAGATATACTAACCCTCTCCACACCAGGAGTAAGATATACTAACCCCCTCCAGACCAGGAGTAAGATATACTAACCCTCTCCACACCAGGAGTAAGATATACTAACCCTCTCCACACCAGGAGTAAGATATACTAACTAGCATAGGGGGCACTGTATATTATAGTATAGGGGGTGCTCTATATTATAGTATTGCGCACTGTATATTATAGTATAGGGGGCGCTGTATATTATAGTATAGGGGGCGCTGTATATTATAGTATGGGGGGCACTGTATATTATAGTATAGGGCACTGTATATTATAGTATAGGGGCACTGTATATTATAGTATAGGGGGAATTTTAATTTTAGTTGTTAGGGAAAGTATATTAAAAGTGTGGGGACTGTATATTAAGACAGGGGAACTGTATATTATAGTGGGGGCACTGTATATTATTTGAAAAGGGGCACCTGTATATTATATTGTGGGGGACTGTATATTATAGTGTGGGGGCACTGTATATTAGTAGTTGGGGGCCATATATTATAGTGTGGGGCAATGTATTAATTAGTAATATTTTGGGGCACTGTATATTATAGTATAGGGGCACTGTATATTATAGTGGGGGCACTGTATATTATAGAATAGGGGCACTGTATATTATAGTATAGGGGGCACTGTATATTATAGTATGTGCAGCTTGTATATTTTAGTTGGGGGCACTTGTAATTTGATTATATCATTTGGGGGCACTGTATATTATAGAAAAGGGGTCATAATTTATAGTATAGGACTGTATAATTATAGTATTAGGGGCACTGTAAAATTATAGGTGGGGCACTGTATATTATATGTGGGGGAAGTAATATTATTGTTTTTAGTGGGGCACTGTATATATTATAGGGAATACATTTATAGTATAGGGGCACTGTATATTATAGTATAGGGGTCACTGTATATTATAGTATAGGGAGCTCTGTATATTATAGAGTGGGGGCACTGTATATTATAGTATAGGGCACTGTATATTATAGGGACACTGTATATTATAATGTGGGGGGCACTGTATATTATAGTATGAGGCACTGTATATTATAGAATAGGGGACTGTATATTATAGTATAGGGAGCACTGTATATTATAGTGTTGGGGGGCCTGTATTTATAAATGTGGGGGAACTGTATATTATAGTATAGGGGAAATGTATATTATAGTGTGGGGGCACTGTATATTATAGTGTGGGGGCACTGTATATTATAGTGTGGGGGCACTGTATATTATAGTGTGGGGGCACTGTATATTATAGTGTGGGGGCACTGTATATTATAGTGTGGGGGCACTGTATATTATAGTATAGGGGACTGTATATTATAGTGTGGGGGCACTGTATATTATAGTGTGGGGGCACTGTATATTATAGTGTGGGGGCACTGTATATTATAGTGTGGGGGGCACTGTATATTATAGTGTGGGGGCACTGTATATTATAGTGTGGGGGCAATGTATATTATAGTATAGGGGACTGTATATTATAGTGTGGGGGCACTGTATATTATAGTGTGGGGGCACTGTATATTATAGTGTGGGGGGCACTGTATATTATAGTATAGGGGACTGTATATTATAGTGTGGGGGCACTGTATATTATAGTATAGGGGCACTGTATATTATAGTGTGGGGGCACTGTATATTATAGGATAGGGGGCACTGTATATTATAGTATAGGGGCACTGTATATAGTTTATTTAAGTTGGGGCACTGTTTTTATTTTGGGAACTTTTTATAAATGTGGGGCACTGTATTTAAATGTTGGGCACTTTATTATAGTGGGAGCACTGTATATAAAAGGTTAGGGCACTGTTATATTATAAATTGGGTGTATATTATATATGGGGCACTGTATATTTATAGTTGGGGGCAGGGAAAATTAATTGTGGGGGGCACTGTATATATAGTATTGGGAGCACTGTATATTATATTATAGGGCACTGTATATTATAGTATAGGGGCACTGTATATTATAGTATGGGAGCACTGTATATTATAGTGTGGGGGGCACTGTATATTATAGTGTGGGGGCACTGTATATTATAGAATAGGGGCACTGTATATTATAGTATAGGGGCACTGTATATTATAGTATAGGGGGCACTGTATATTATAGTATAGGGCACTGTATATTATAGTATAGGGGCACTGTATATTATAGTGTGGGGGCACTGTATATTATAGTGTGGGGGGCACTGTATATTATAGTGTGGGGGCACTGTATATTATAGTGTGGGGGCACTGTATATTATAGTGTGGGGGGCACTGTATATTATAGTGTGGGGGCACTGTATATTATAGTGTGGGGCCTGTATATTTATAGGTGGGGCACTGTTATATATAGTATAGGGGCACTGTATATTATAAATTGGGGCACTGTATTAAATTTATGTGAGGGGCACTGTTATTAAGTGTGGGGTGTTTAAATTGGGACTTATATTATAGTGTTGGGGCATTGTATATTATAGTATAG
The DNA here is from genome assembly GCA_025379985.1 of Phyllomedusa bahiana. Classification (NCBI taxonomy): domain Eukaryota; kingdom Metazoa; phylum Chordata; class Amphibia; order Anura; family Hylidae; genus Phyllomedusa; species Phyllomedusa bahiana. Next base: position 13,890 of record JAODAL010073686.1, read on the forward strand.
GGGACTTTATATTATAGTGTTTTTGGCACTGTATGTTATAGTGTGGGGCACACTGTATATTATAGTATGGGAGCTCTATATTATAGTGTGGGGGGCAATGTATAAAATAAAGTTGGGGGGCACTGGGAATATTATAGTATGGGGCACTGTTTATTATTGGTGGGGGCACTGTATATTATAGTGTGGGGGCACTGTATATTATAGTATAGGGGACTGTATATTATAGTGTGGGGGGCACTGTATATTATAGTGGGGGGGCACTGTATATTATAGTGTGGAGGCACTGTATATTTAATATAAAGAACTTGGTGGCACTGTATATTTTTAGTGTGGGGCACTGTTTTTATTAAAGGATGGGGCACTGTTTTATTAAAAGTGTGGGGGGCACTGTAAAATTATAGGTGGGCACTGTATATTATATTTTAGGGGGCTCTGTATATTATTAAATTGGGGGGCACTGTTTTTTATAGATTGGGGGCACTGTATATTATAAATAAAAAGGGGGACTGTATTTTTTATAGTTTGGGGGCAATGTATATTATAGTGTGGGGGCACTGTATATTATAGTGTGGGGGCACTGTATATTATAGTATAGGGCACTGTATATTATAGTTGGGGGGACTTTTATACATAGTATGGGGGCACTGTTTTATTTAGTTGGGGCACTGTAAATTATTTGTGGGGAATTAATTAAATTTTTTTTGTTGGGGGGACTGTATTTTTAGTTGGGGGCCTGTATTTATAGTTGGGGGGCACTGTTT
>JAODAL010073687.1:0-14650 GCA_025379985.1 Phyllomedusa bahiana
CTAAATAGTAAATGTACCTTCAAAGAAAGGGCTCTCAAACTAGTTAAGGATGTCTTGGCCGCATGAGACATCCATCTTCCTCAGTGACTTGATCTGGTTGGCCCACCGCATGATGTGTGCTTCATTGAACGGGAGGTGGAAGTTTTCAGCAGAGCGTTCAGCTAGCCATCTCGCCGGTTTCCTCGCCTGGCACGTGTTCCAGAGGCCTCCTGGCGCACAGTCGCCAACACCCCACCGAGGGCCATGCAAATTGATCGGGCCTCACCTCTCATGAGCATGGGGTAACTTGTGGCCTCTACTGTGGCCAGCACAGGCTTTTTTCGGAGGAGCTGTCACAAGCAATCCCATGAGGCGGGGAATCTCGCATACTGATGTTCTGGGGGAGAGGCAATACCTTAGGTGCAAACTTCCCCTCTCCTTGCATGCTGTTGCAGTACAGGTCGTCTCGGTGCTGGTGAGTACAACGTTCTTCCACATTCCCGGCGTTTCTGGTTTAGGGCTCGAGCCGGGAACTTATCCATCTGTCTCTGGTGAGACAGTTATCGTCTTCGGTGGTCCGCCTGGAGTAATATAGGGGTACGGTATCTTGTATGTCAGCGGGGAGCTTTCTGAGCGACACCATCCAGTTTGCCAACAAGCCACTGTCACTCCACGTCGGGGGCGCTAATAGGAAGAGATATTCATTCTACGTGTTGCCTCGCTCCTTGTCGACCGTCCTCCTCGGACTTTCATGGCTGTGGCTCCACTCTCCTACGCTGGACTGGACGACTGGAGAAGTAACTCATTGTAACTGTCGGGGGTGTTGTTTGGAGGCAACCTAACCCGTGTGCTTTACTGCTCCCGCTCGACCCTGTGAGCCGCTGCCCGGTATGCCGCGACTGAGTATCTGGAGTAGCTGATGTGTTCTCTGAAGACAAGCTGAGAGTCTTCCTCCGCATCGTCCTTACGACTGCCCAATTGACTTATTGCTTAGCACCAGTCCTCCTCGGGCAGAGTCTACCCCTTTTCGGTTCCAGAGACACAAGCCATGTCAGAGTACATCCACGAGAATCTCTAGAAGCGGTTAATTCGAAAGTCCTCCTCTCCCACGGGTGCTGGGTTCTTTTATCGTAAAGAAGTGGGACGGTTCCTTACGGCCTGCATAGACTACGGGGTCTGAGCAAGATCCTCGGTTGTGAAAAAAACGGTTATTACCCTCTGCCATTGGATCACAGAATCTCTTTGACCGCTTGCGGGGCGCACAAAGATCTTCTCCAAGCTGGATCTGAGATGGGGCCTACTATTTGGTCCGAATCCGCATGGTCGATGAATGGAAGGACGGCCTTCAACTTCTGCCTCGTCGGGCTCTTTGAGTAACTGGTGATGCCCTTCGGAATGTGAACGCGGCTGCGTCTTCCAGGAGCTCGTGAATGACATCTCCGAGGACCTCCTCTACACATGCATAGTGGTTTACCTCGATGATTATCTTGGTTTGTACTCTCCTGACCTCGAAAACCCACCACCAGCCATGTCCGTCAGTATTGAAGCGTCTCGACCGGAGAACCATCTGTATGCCATGCTAGGGAAGTGCCTCTTCCACCAAACCAGCCTTTTGTTTCTGGGGTATATCGTTTCTGACCAAGGCCTACGATGGACCCAACAAGCTGTCAGACGTGTTGCAGTGGCTACATCCAGTCGGCCTCGAGCCTTACTAGCGCTTCTTGGGGTTCTGTAACTACCTATCGCCAATTCTTATTCCCCAACATTTTCTCGCTAGTGGCTCCAATAGTGGCACTCACAAAGAAACACGCTATCCACGCTGTGGCACTCCGAAGCTGATGATGAATTTCTCTAAGCTCAAGTCTGCCTTTAATACAGAGGCATCTATCCTTTTGCGGACCGGACCCCGCGAAACCCTTCAAAATTGAGATGTGGTTGCCTCGTACTGTGGGGGTCGGAGCGGATCTTATGCAAAATGGGCACCCCACGGTCATGGACCGTAACCGTGTGGATTTTTTCCAAGACGTTCTCCTCGGCCAGAGCGAGGAATACTCGGATTGGCGACCGGGAGTACTGGCCATCAAGCTGGCTTTGGAGGGAGTGGCGTTATCTGTTGGAAGGGGCTCGCACCCTCCAATCTACATCTATTCGGACCACAAAAACTCAAATACCGCCAGACGGTTCTCAGGCGACTTAACCATCGCCAGGATAGGTGGTCGCTTTTCTTCTCCCGGTTCGACTTTCAGATCCACTTCCGGCCCGCAAGAAGAACCGTAAAGGCAGCGCTCTCTCTGTGCCTCCGACGTGGTGGGTGAAGAGGACTTCTCCAGAGCATATTATTCCCCCAGAGCGTCTTATCTCTGCTGCTCCAGTTGACCTCTGGTAGGTTCCTCCGGGAAAGGGACATATGTATGCCCTGCATCTCCGCAGACGTATTTTGAAATGGGGACATTGCTCCTTGGTGAGTGGCTTCCGGTCATCCCAGCGCCTATAAATGTTCCTCTTTGATATCCCGGTTCTATTGGTGGCCAGTAGCTCAATAAGGATGTCAAGGACTTTCTTTGGGTCTTGTTACTACTGTGCCCGTAACATGACTGCCTCGTTTAAGCCGGCAGGTCCTATTTACATACACTACCAGTCCCAACTCAACCATGGACCTCATTGCTATAGGACTTTATTAACGATTCTCCCTTCTCGGCTGGCAACACATCATTTGGTGATACAGATCGGTTCTCCAAGGATGGGCGCATTTTGTTCCCTGCCTTGGCTGCCGTCTGCCACCCGCCTAGTGGAGCTATTCTTCATCATGTTGTTCCGTCTACATGGCTCCCTCAGCAATATCATCTCGGATCGGGGTGTCCAGTTTGTTTCCAAGGTTTTGGCGAACTGTGTTCCCTACTCCAGGTGAGCTCGGACTTCTCTTTGCTTACACCTCAGGACGAATGGCCAGGTGAAGAGGGTCAACCAGGTCTTGGGATGTTACCTACGTCACTTCTTCTTGCTCGTCTAGTCGATTGGTCGAACTTGCTGCCTTGGGCGGAAATCCTCGTATAATCCTGATTCAGAGTCACGGGGGTCTCCCCCTTATTTCATCGGATACGGCCTTGCATCCACGCCCACCTCTCCTCTGGAATCTCCATCCGATGAGTTCCAGGGCGGCGGATGAAATGGTACAGGACATGGAAGACCATCAGGTATCAGTCCCCGCCAGTCTTGCTCATGCTTACCGAGCGCACAAAAGTCCCAACCGATATAGATGAGCCCTCCCCGGTTCTTCTCCCCAGGTGACAAGGTGTGGCTGTCAGGCCAGATATGTCCGCCTTAAGATGCCTTCCTACAAACTGGGACCCCGCCTTCTGGTACCCTTCTGAGGTTATCGTCGCAGTTACCCAGTCTCTTACAAACTCCGGCTCCCTCCACAATGCGAATTTCCGACCTCAATTCCAATGTCTCATTACTAAAACCCAATGTCGTTAACCGTTTCTCTCTGAAGTCTGTCCCTCCTCAGTCTGTGGCTGATGCTTCCATGTCTTTGAGGTCAAGGAGGATCTTGGGGTATGGAGAGCATAGAGGAAACGGTACTTTTAGTGGGACTGGAAGGGGTTTGGGCCCGAGGAGAGGTCTTGTGTGTCCGGAGGAGATCATCCGGATCCGCGGCATCATCCAGAAATTCATCCACTCCAGGAAGTGGGCGGGGCTCAAGGGGGGGGTACTGTCACGGATGCCCCTGCGACCCCCGTCCCGGGTCGCAGGCGCAACCATGCCCCGACACCCAGCGGCGACCCATCCGGCATGTCGGGTCCGGGGTCGCTCACCCCCATGCAGTCTCTGCAGGCGATTCCACTTTAACCCGAACACGCTCCTGCTCAGCCTGTCTCAGGTCCCGCGGCCAGTGCGGCCCCGTCACTAGGGCATGTCGCGCGCCGGCAGTGTTGAAATTTTATAAAGGGACAGTGCGACGGTAATTGGTCGTTGATGGGGCCTCTCCCTTTTTAGTCCGGCCCCTTCCTGGACGGCATTGCCGGATCCTTAGTTGCTCAGCGCTAACAAAGAGGGGAGAGAAGCGTTCCAAGAGTCTTGTCTTGCCTACCGTGTACCGATCCCTGCCTACATTTGACCGACCACGAATCTTGCGCGCAGCCCGACCTTCTGCCTGTCCACATTCAAGAACCTCTGCCGCCTGCCCTGACCTACTGCCTGTCCCCGACATACAAGCCCTGCCTGGTCGAATCTGTACCTCGCCTACCTTGGCCGCCACCGCAAGCAAGTCCCGCCAGTGGAAGCGACCTGGTAGAATCACCGCCGCAGCCTAGTGCATCCGCTTTGCGGCGGGCTATGGTTGAAATACCGGGACCTACTTAGATTCCGCTCCCTGGCACGGGCTTCTACCATCGCCTGGGTGGTCCAGTGGATCCACTACCAAACCGTTACATATGCAAAACGAGGTCATCACACCCACAAGAGAGACATTTTTCCAGCTGAATGACAGCCATTAACAATCACAGTCATGAGTCGCAACCCATGTCACCCTGCTCTATGCTCTAAGCTGATTTTGCTGGCCGCCAAATTGACAGAAGCGCCGAAATTGGCACAATAGTAATAGATTTTACGCAGATTCTCTCCTAAATTATCGCGTGATCGGAATTTCCGATTCAAACCTAAAAACCGTGCCGATTTCAACTTTGACGGTTTTAATCGCTATCACCTACTGGTGGCCTTCATGCCGCATCACCCATGCTCATTGCCGCATAGCTAATTAGTCGAGATCAATTAAGATTGTCGGAGGCTAAGTCGCAGGCAGGAGGAGTGAGCTCCTGCTGTCTACTTCAGCGCGCTTGCCGCCATGACAGTGCTAGCAGCAAATCTCCTACCAAAAGGCCCCAGGAAGTGAAAGTCACTTCCTGGGGCGTCTGGGATGTCACCATGCCCACACAATGGCATTGTAGGGCATGGTGATTGTTAGTCACATGGCAACCAGTACACAGCAGCAATCCTGTGTATGGCCTGCCTTTTAACAGCAATCTCGAAGACTTGCTGTTACAAATCCCCTCTTGGGAAAAGTGAAAAATGTGTATAAAGTAAAAAAAAATTGAAACACAAAAAATAAAAAAAATCATGTGCACCGCCCATTTCCCCTTTACAAACGCCAATCGCCCCAAAAAAGATAAAAAATAAATAAAATGCCCATATTTGGTATCGCCACATGCATAACGACCTGTCCTATAAACACATCATATTAATTAACCCGTACAGTGAACACTGTTAAAAAAAAAAAAAATCAAAGAATTGCAATTTTTGTTCATCCCGCAGCACATAGAATGAAATAAAAAGCGATCAAAAACTCATTATAAACTCCAAAATTGCACAAATTAAAAAGTCAGTTCATCCCGCAAAAAAAAGTCCTTACGCAGCTCTGCTTACGGAAAAATTAAAAAGTTTTTTGTTGTGCTTCAACGTGAAAAAACGATATAAATTAGGTATCACCGTAATTGTATCGACACACAGAATAAAACTAACTTTTGACACATACTGCACGATGAGTGCTGTTAAAAATAAAAATAAAAAACACTGCTAGGATTGCAGTATTTTCTTCACCCTGCCTTCCAAAAAACGATTTTAAAACTGATCAAGAAGTCTTGTCCCCCAAAAAATTATACCAACAAAAAGTCAACTCATCCCGCAAAGAACAAGCCCCTACACAGAAAAAAAAAAGTTATGGCTCTCAGACTGCAGCGATGCAAAAACGTGTTTTCCTTTTTGAATAAAAGGGGTTTTATTGTGTAAAAGCAGTAAAACATAAGAAAATATAAAAATTTGGTATCGCTGTAATCATATCGAAATGCTGAGTAATGCTAGCATGTCATTTATACCGCACAGTTCCACTGTAAAAAAATAAAATAAAAAAACACTACCAGGAATGCTGTATTTTGTTCAAAATGCCTCTCAAAAACCTTCATAAAAAGTGATCAAAGCGTCATATGCACCCCATAATGGTACTAAAAAAAATGTCAACTCATCCCGCAAAAATCAAGCCCCTACACAGCTCAGTACACAGAAAAAAAAAAGTTATGGCTCTCAGACTGCAGCGATGCAAAAACTTGTTTTCCTTTTTGAATAAAAGTGTTTTTATTGTGTAAAAGCAGTAAAACATAAGAAAATATAAAAATTTGGTATCGCTGTAATCATATCGAAATGCTGAGTAATGCTAGCATGTCATTTATACCTCACAGTGACCACTGTGAAAAATAAAAATAAAAAACACTACCAGGAATGCTGTATTTTGTTCAAAATGCCTCTCACAAACCTTCATAAAAAGTGATCAAAGTGTCATATGCACCCCATAATGGTACTAATAAAAATGTAAACTCATCCCACAAAAAACAAGCCCATATTCAGCTCCGTATAATAGTTATGGCTGTCAGAAAAGGACAACATAAAAACGTAATTTTTTATAGACCTATTTCTATTGTGTAAGAGGAATAAAAAATAAAAAACTATATAAAATTTATATCCTTGCAATTGTACCGACCCCCATAGTAAAGTTATCCTATCATTTATTCTGTACAGAGAATACTGTAAAAATGAAGCCCAAAAAACAGTGACGAAACTACATTTTTTCCCCCCATTTTCACGACCCAATGCTAAAAAACACTGTTGAACACCTGTGCACCCAAAATGCACAGTACACCCCTAGATGACATCACTGAGGGGTGTGAATACAAAATGGGGCGACTTCTGGAAGGTTTCACCTGTTCTGATACTTTGGGGGCTTTGCAAATGTGACATGGCACCATCCAAAATCTGCGTTCCAAAAGCTAAATAGCACTCCCTCCCTTTTACGCTATGCCATGCGCCCAAACAGCAGTTTACACCCACGTGTAGGGTATTGCCGAACTTGGAAGAAATTGTGTAACAAAATTTGGGGTGCTTTTTTTCCAGGATTCCTTGTAAAAATTAAACATTTTCAACTAAAATTGCAAAAGTGTTGGTAAAAAAAAAATTTCATTTTCACAGCCTAATGCTAAAACAATTTGTGAAACACCTGTGGGGGCGATATATTCACTACACTCCTGGATATATTCCTTAAAGGGTGTCATTTCCAATATGGAGTCTTTTAACCCCTTAAGGACCCGGCGTTTTTTTTTTTTGTTGACACGTTCGTTTTTCCCTCCTCGCCTTCCCACAGCCATAACTTTTAAATTTTTTCACCTACATAGACATATGAGGGCTTTTATTTTGCAGGATAAGATTTACTTTCTAATTGTGTTATTCACTGTACTATAGAATATACTGGGAAACTGCTAAAAAATTCCAAGTGGGACAAATTGTGAAAAAAAACCTTATTTTCGACATGTTTGTGGGTGTTTTGCTTTTATGGCGTTCAATCTTCGGTCAATACTATGTGTTATCTACTGGTTGATACGCATCCGAAAATACCAAACATGTAGGGTTTCCGTTATGTTTTGGTACCATAAAAAAATTCCAAACTTTTTCTATTTTTTAAATTCGCGCCACGGCGCCAGTTTGTGCGACCAATAACTTTTTTGCACTAACACCTACGGATATCAGTGTGGGTGCATTTTTTGCAGGCTGAAGTGTACTTTTTATCGCTAGCAGTTTGGAATGCATGCGACTTTTTTGATCACTTTTATTCCACATTTTATTCAACGTAAAATGACCAAAAAAACGCAATTTTGGCGTTTGGAATTTTTTTTCTTCTACGGTGTTCAGCGTACAGGATAAATGATGTTATATTTGTATACTTTTTTGGGAGGGCGGCGATACCAAATATTGTAATTTTTTTTATTATTTTTGTTTTTATTTGTAAAATGGGAAAGGGGAGTGATTTGAACTTTTAATACTGTTTTTTTGTACTTTAAAACTGTATTTTTTTTTTTATTTTAACATTGAGTCCACCCAGGGTGCTTGACCACTAGGTGGCGCGATTGTCAATACAGTCTAATGCATTGCAAAGACAATGCATTAGACTGTATTGACAAAGATGGCGGTTTCCCCACTTCCTGTCTGCAGACGGAAGTGGGGCAAACCAGGACATGGCAGTGATGGGAGTGTTCACAGGGCTCCCCGCTGCCATGTCAGTGTGTCGGATCGCTGCAGGTATGCTGCGGCGATGCCGATCACCCCCAAAATCAGTGCGTGGCACCGATCTTCATTCATTCAGACGCTGCGGCCATCTTTGCCACGGCATCTGAATGGTTAAACAGCGCGGGCGTGCGGCGCTGCCCGTTCTCGCTGAAACGGCCAGGTGTTAGCGGCGATTAGCCGCTAACACCCAGCAGCTGTGCGGAGGTTCGCGGAGCGATCCCCGTGCAAAGCCCCTTAGGGACCCTGAGACTTACTTATACGTCCAGGGTCCTTAAGGGGTTAATGGGAGTTTATTAAGTTTTAGCACCTTAGGGTGTCTGCTAGTGTTGAGCGATTATTATCGACAAAGTTGAAATCGGCATGGTTTTTATGTTGATCGGATTTTTTCGATCACGCGATAATTTAGGTTAAAATCTGCGCATAACCCTATTAATATTGCACCTTTTTTTGGCGCTTTCTGTCATTTTGGCGGCCAGCAAATCAGCTTAAGAATAGAGCAGGGTGAGCGGGGTGTGCGACGTCATGACTGGGATTGTATGGTTGTAAATTGGCTGGAAAAATCACATCACCTCGTTTACATAGAACAGCCCTTCCTGTTCAGCATCAGTGTATGTCTGCGTATCATAAGAACAGGACGTGTGCTCGGTCTCTCTCAAAACAGCTCAGCGAAAATGTTCTCTTTGTTCACACAGACAACTATGCTTTTAGCTGTGAACATTAGAACAGTTTTTAGTTACTTAGGCTGAGAATATTAAAGGAGCATCGAGCGCTGTACAGTCGCGGGGGGGTGCGGGTGAACACAGACAGACAGGCTGGCAGGCAGGCTTTTGAAAGGAGAGTGGATAATTGTGCAGCCCAGACTCTGCTTTGACCCTGCATTGAAATGGGTTTTTATTAACAGTTTTTGGTGAATTATTAGATTGTATTTTGTGCAGCCTGTACTTATATTAGGATACAGATCTTTTCTAGTAACTGCAGGTGTATTTGATAGGTGCAAAAACCAAGTTTTATTATCGGTACACAATTTAATTAGGTTTTGTTCACTTTGGCGCAGCCCAGCTTTGTTCAAAGACCCACTATGAACTCACAACAGGATACAGAACTTTTCTAGTCACCGCAGATGTATTTATAGGTGCAAAAACCACGTTACATTATCCGTACACAATTTAATTAGGTTTTGTTCACTTTGGCGCAGGCCATTTTTGTTAAAAGACACATCTTGTACAGATATTACCATATAGAAATTTGAAAAAACTCACAGACATAAATCTAATTTTACCTATTTGGGTTAAATTTGTAGCAAAATTCACAGTGAAGAAAAAAACCCAATTAAAAAATAAATTTTACTTGATATACATTAAAAAAAGTGCCCTTCCAAAATTGAGGACCCACAGCAAAAACACCAAAATTTGTTCTCCTTTAGAGGGAGATATGCTAGTTCCTCTAAATCTAGATATCCAATAAAGTAGTACTGACCCCAAGGGTGAAAATCGCCCCCTTCGGCGGAGTAGTCGCCCCAACAGGAGCGGCCCCACCTAATGAGAGCGCACCCTAGGTCAGGAACTAGCATCTCTCCCTCTCTAGGAGAACAAATTTTGGTGTTTTTGCTGTGGGTCCTCCATTTTGGAAGGGCACTCTTTTAATGTATATCAAGTAAAAGTTATTTTTTAATTGCATATAGAAATTTGCTAGTAATTGCAGGTGTATTTCATAGGTGCAAAAACCACCTTTTATTATCCGTATACACTTCAAATAGGTGTTTTTTTTAATTTGGTGGCGGCCAGTTTTGTTCATAAGCCACCTTGTATTTAAAAATTTTGAATCCCAGAAATTTTGTAGTCACCGCAGGTGTATTTTATAGGTGCAAAAACCATTTTTATTAAACCGTACAAAAATTTAATTAGGTTTTGTTCACTTTGGCGCAGGCCATTTTTTTTAAAAGATCCGTCTTGTACGGATATTACCATACAGAAATTTTCTAAATAATTGCAGGTGTATTTCATAGGTGCAAAAAACCCCCTTTTATTATCCTATACATTTCAAATAGGTGTTTTTTTTTTACTTTGGTGCGGCCCCCGCTTTGTTCATATAGCCACCTTGTACTTAAATTTGAATACAGAAATTTAGTATTACTGTTGGTGTATTTCATTGGTGCAAAAACCACCGTTTGTTCCGTAAAAATTTTTAAATAGCTGTATTGCACTGGTGCGGCCCTAGTTATTTTCAAATATCCACGTTGTAGGGCAATTCTGAAAAAATTTTTTAGCAACTGTTTTTCGTTTTTCAATGCTGCAAAAAAAGCAATTTCTCATCCGTGTAACAAACTAAATAGTTTTTATTGCGCTCGTTGAATCTCAGTTTGGCACAGATAGCGCACTTGTATGAAAATTTTGTTGAAAACTATCAATTCCTAGTCCTACTGGCAGTTGTAAATCCCTGGTACTGAAAGGAAGAACACTGTTTTATTTTGTCTTACGGTTCTTCCACCAGATCGCATTTCACAGGTATTCGCTAGAAACAATTCAGTTTCTAATCCTAGTTGGCTGCAGGAAATTAGAGGGATTGAAGAATAGCTGTGATTTGCCATCTTTTAATAACAGACTTTCAAAAACTCTTCCATACCTTCTTAAATTTTATCTTTCTGAACATGGAGCGAAATGCAGGTGGTAAGCGAGCAAAGAGGGGGGTAGAACATGGGGGTTTGAGATACAAGAAAAGGTGCCCTTCCATGCTGGCGACAACACGCATGCCCCGGATCGTCGGCTGCAGGGCCGTCAGGCCCGTCATCGTTGGGTCAGGGGCCCCGTGAATCTCAGTAAAAGAACAGCGTCGCCAAACTGTTCTTCAATGGATAAAGCAACCTGCATCCAGAAATCTTACCTCCCCGTCCTCCCAGTCACGGCCACAAATGTCGTCATCTGCATCATCAGCATCCGTCCAACATGAATGCAGTCCAAATGTCAACTCGTGTACCCACTACTGTGGATAATCCATTTTCCGAAGACCTCTTTGATGACAAAATGCGGTTGGGGTCAGAAGGCATGTTAAAAGATCAAAGGCCAAAGACAATGATTTTGTCTGCTCTGATGCCCAGTTACTGATGCCATCAGAGGAGGAGAAGGAAGCCAGTCAATCGGCAAAAATCCCAGACGGTTGGCAACGCCTTGCAGTGCCTCTTGCTTGTACCCGCAGGCTCCTGGGTTTCAGAATGCAGGACGACCAAGTCACCTGTGTTGATGATGAAATTGCGGATCCAACATGGTCTTTTCAGCAGAATTTGCTTGCGAGCGCTTCATCACTGGAAGAGGAGGAAGACAATGGGGTAGTGTCAATACGGGTCCCGCCTCAAAAAGGGAGAGGGCGGTCGTAGAAGTCCGCTGATATAATTCCGCCAGCCACAGTCAGCAGAAACCCCGCTCCTCGCTTATCGCCGTCGAAAAGGTCCAGGACCTCTCAAGCCTGGGCCTTCTTCGAGCAAGCCTCTGATTCACCCAGCGATGTCATATGCCGCCCTTGCCGTAAACGCATCAGTAGAGGCAAGAATCTTAGGTGTTTAACCACCACCAACATGTCTAGTCACATGCAGCGAATGAATGAGTTGAAATGGAGGGAACACTTGGCCAAAAAAGGCCTCACCGATGCCGGGCTTCCAACCACTGTCACACCCTCTGTCTCCGCTTACTCCTCCTCCGCCACCACCATGCGTTCCTCAGCTGGCCATGTCTCTCAGAGTCATGATAAGAGATCCGCCTCCGCTTTAGCCTCCACTGTCGCCCGAGTACTATCCCGCACCACCAGAGACCCATCCTACCCTTCTTTCCCTTTCCCCCGTTCTGACGACCTGCACGCCGTACAGTGGTCAGTCTAGCAGCCAGCCTCTTTTTTTCCAGGTTTGGGAGCATAAGAAACACTTTAAAACCCAAACCATCCCAAAGCCAAAAGCCTGAAAGTCGGGATTCCCGGCTTTTGTCCTTGGAAATTTTTGCCTTTCCGTCTGGTGAACACAGATTGTTCCGCCACGTCATGACCCTTGCCTGCCCCCAATACCAGATGCCCGAGCAGGCATTTCTTTACCAGAAAAGCCCTCCCTGCCTGGGCCCGCCACGTGTCATCTAAAATTTCAAGCGCGTTGTCTGCATCTGTGTCTGGAAAAGTCCATCTGACCAGCGACACACTGGGTGAGCTGGGTGGATGTCTCTGGTGGTGATGGTGGCTCTCAGGCTAGGCGCACGTTCTTTAAAACCGCAGGGATGGTGCAGGGCTTTTTCCCCCCAAAGTCCTCTGGTGGGATCACGTGCCCAGAGAAACCAGGCCGTGTGAAATTAATCTGTCTTGGAGACCCTCCAAACACAGGTCAGGAGCTGTGGACGGCTCTCCACAAAAGAGACCGAGCGCTGGCTGGGTGCAAGAACCTTGTGCCGGCAAGGTGGTGTGCGATAACGGTCGGTAGGCTGGCGCACATCCCTTGCCTGGCACATGTCCGGAACCTCATCGTCCAGAAATTCTAAAGCGCTACCCGGTCTGGACTGCCTTCTGAGGAAGGCCGAGGTCTGAGTTCGCACTTCCGCCATTCGCACCTTGCTTCGTCCCACCTGGCTTTTTTGAAAGCGTCACCCGGGCCCTCCCCGTAAACCCCGTCTCATTTTTGACGGGCAAAAACGCTGGAATTCCACCCTCCACATGCCCCAAGCATTTTTGGCACAGCCAATCCCAAATTACCCCAGAAACAAGGGGACAAAAGGCCTGACAAGCAGGTGGGACCCGGGGTGTTGACCACCGAGATGGAGGCAGGGAAAGAGCTCTGAAACCCATCCTTGCCATTTTGAAGAAGCCCCCCAAAATGGTCAGGCAGAAAATCCCCTTTGTCAGAAAGACCATTGTGGTGACTTAGTTCGGGAAAACGATCTTTTGGACCCTGAAACATCAGCCCCCCAAGCGACGAGGAGGAAAAAGGGGACACAGATGCGTACACGGAGATTTTTCCTCCCCCTTTAATCCAAAAGGGGCCCGACATTTTCCCCAAATTTATCGGTCTCTTTTAAGGCAGGGGGTTTGGGGTCCGGGCTATGAAAAGTCTTTCCCTAAACCCTCTCGGGGTGCATCATCGAGGCAAGCGGGGCTTTTGGTTGAAGCTGTGCCGGTTGAAGCGAGGGGAGGAGGAGGTGATTCCTAGACATGACGTTCCCCAAACCCCCTGCCTTGGAAAGAGTTTGGGCGAATTTGGGGCGAGGAGAAGTTTGAGGAAGATAAATTTTTGCCTGTGCCCCTCGCCCCAGGGGCCTTGGGAAATAAAACCCTCCTCTCCCCACATAAAGGGGCATGTTTTTCCCCCAAAATTTCCTTCCACAAAATAAAAACCTTCGGGGCCATTTAAAGACCCTAGCCGATTAAAATTAAAAAAACCTTGGAGAAAAACGGGGTTTTTCCGTCTGCTTTAAACCTTTCTTAAAATGTCACGGTGGAAAAACTTCAGGGGCCTTGACAGCAGTAGAGTGCCAAGTACCGTAGCAGCAGCAGCAGGCAAGGTGGCAGAAGCCAAGGGGGGCCCTTTAACCCAATCTTTTTTTACCAAACCCCACCAAACCCCATTTAGGGAGGGCACACAACAACACACAGAACCAGCTCAAGATCCCGGGGGCCCCGACTGTCTGCGTCTCCCAAAAAACCGATTTTTTTGGATTTTTTTCCCCGGGCCCAATTGACTTCTGGGTACCCCAAAAAAGGATGAATTGGGCCGAGCTCTCTCGCCACGCCTTGAAGGGGTTTTTCCTCCCAGCACCAGCTTCATACCCAAACATGGGCCTTCACACCCGTGGGGGAAATCATTCAACCAAAAGGGAAACCGGCCCTTTTCCCCAGGGGGAAAAAATCGTTTTTACTTTTTATCAAGATAAATTTAGGGATGGATCTCTGATGATTTGTGGCCCCCAATTTGGGCCGAGGTTTACCGATTAATTTCCGGGTCCCACTTTTACATACCACTTTAAACAGAAATGGTCCCTGAAAAATTGTTTTTTGAAATGATCATTTCTTACTGCAAATTTTTTTTTCTCAAATTTCCCCAAAAATTCAAATTTTTCTGGTTTTGCTGTGGGGGAAAACGTAAAAAACAACCCAAATTTTCATGACAAAAACCCTAAATCCCTTTACTCACTTCTTCTTTAAAAAGAATTTTCGCAATTTTCAATGGGGGATCATTTGCTGTGAGGGAAAAACTATAACAGGTTCCCCCTTTTGGGAAAAGAAATGGGGCTTCTAAGTGGGATTCCCCCACAAATTTTTTTTAAAATTTGGGTGAGAAAGTCATTTTTTTAAATTTTTTTGGGGGCATGGAAGGGGTGAGATACAGCTAAAAACTGGCCCCCTTTGGGAACAAAATGGGCTTTCTAAGTGCAATTTTTCCCCCCCCCAATTTTTAAAAAATGGCTGAGAAGGGCATTTTTAAAATTTTTTTGGGGCAAGGTGCTTTGAAATCGCAATATCCCGGGCCCAATTTTAAAAAAAAATTTTTTTTGTTTTCTATACAAACATTTGGGGTTCCTTTTTTTTAAAATTTTGGGGCAAG
>JAODAL010073688.1:0-14650 GCA_025379985.1 Phyllomedusa bahiana
ACGGATGCTCTGGAGTAAGCTACTGCTTGTCAGACATCGGGGCATCTGGAATACTTAGATGAATGAGGTACAGACTGTCCTGCGTAGACCTCATGGCCGTTGATATCCAGTGTACCTCTGGTCTGGCTCCCACTATTTTTTTTGAAGAAAAAAAAATTTTCCAGTTCTCCTGTTAAGAAAAATACTCTTTTTCTAAGCTGGTTTTAAAAAGAGACTTTTAGAGGACTCTCCTGCTGCTGGCTGTAAAGTTGAAAAGGAAAGCGTAATCTAAAGGGGGATTACTGTGTAGTCCCCTTTATGATTAACAAATGCAGAAATTTTTAAAATGTTTTGCATAATCCATCTGGCTCCTCCTAGAGATGGCGAATTTTTTTCTAACAAGTGGAATTCTTTAAATTTCGGGAAAAAATTCGGTTGGAACGAAAGTGAACTTTGGGGGATTAGGGTGAACGAAGGTGCTTTTGATTGATAAAATGGCGCGAGCACAGGGCGCAATGGGGAAAAGCACTCTGGGGGAAAAGGGGCAACCCTCAGACATGTGCGAGGTGACCCAATCAGAAACGGCGGGATTCTGTGACGTCACCGCACTATAAATTCGGGCGCGACCCCGGGGGAGCTCAACCCCTCTCACTGTGCTCATCAGGGAAGGTCTCCCGGGGTTGCTCTTACTGAAGAATTGATTTTTAAAAGGGGATTTCTTTGGGGTTTCTCACTTGTCTCAGAAATTTTTCTCTTAATGTTTATTTCTAAATTTAGCTGCATTACATTCAATACCAAGTGGGATCTAAGCCAGTTCTGTTGTATTCATTTTAAAGAAACAGCGTTTTTTTAAAATACAATTACCACTTCATTTTTTGGGGTACCCTGCTCAATTTTCTATGCGGCATTTTACATCCAGGGGTTAATTAAGATATGTTTTGCTGGTGTGCTGACCTCCATAAAATTTATAAATTTTTTTCCTGTAGCCTAATTCACAAGCTCAAAAGGTTAATTACATATGTCTATCTCTTGTTGTATGGTGTAGAAAACACGCAATTGTAACACGCTACAAAGCTACTAGTTTGTGGGGGCTCAATTTCTTTGGCGCAATTTACATCCAGGGGTTAATTAGCGGTGTTTATGTGGTGTGTGACAAAAATAACCGTCTTTTTCAAGGCACAAATATATATTAAATTTTTCCTGTAAGCCTAATTCACAAGCAAAAGGTTAATTACAACTGTATTCTTGTTGATGTGGCGTTGAAAAACACGCAATTGTATACACGCTACAAAGCTACTATTTGTGCGGCTCAATTCTATTGCGCAATGTTTACATCCATGGGGTTTAATTAAGTCGTTGTTTTGCTGGCTGTGATGTCCCAAAAAATAAACCTTCTCTTTCTTCAACGCCAAAATATATAATTTTTCTGTAGCCTTATTCACAAGCTAAAGGTTAATTACAAATCTTAGTATCTCATTGTTGTGGTGGCGTAGAATAACACGCAATTGTAACAGCCGCTACTAGCTACTATTTGTGCGGCTACTTTCTTTGCGACAATTTACATCCAGGGGTTTAATTAAGCGTTGTTTTTTGCTGGTGTGCTGACAAAAAATAAACCGCCCCTTCTTTTTCAAGCCAAAATATATAAATTTTCTCCTGTAGCCTTATTTCAAAAGCAAAGGGTTAATTACAACTGTATCTCTGTTGTGTGGCGTAGAAAACACGCAATTGCTATCGCTACAAAGGGGGCTAAACCCTATTTGTGCGGCTCAATTCATTTGGCGCAATTACATCCAGGGGTTAATTAAGAGTGTTTTGCAAGGTTTGTGACAAAATATAAACCATTCTTTGATTCAAACGCCAGGATATATATAAAATTTCTTTTACTGTAGTCCCAGAGATTCATGGTATAACACTCCAGAACGTTAATTAAGCTGTTTGTGCTAGAGAGTACTATATAGTAGAAACTACACAGTTGTTTTTTTTTTAAACAGCCCACATACAAGTAAATTTTTCCATGGCCATTTGTTGGGAGCGCAATTTTATATCCAAGGGTTACCCAAGCTGTTACTGGGTTCATTTGGAGTCAAAAACAGGGTGTATATTTATCATATACAGATATCATCATCAAACAGTGTTCTGTACATGTTTAGAACAAACAGTAAGTCAGGAAGAGGAGGTGGCAGGCTCTGACACCTAGGCTAGTGGCGGAGTGGCACAAACATTCCTGGAACAGGCCCCAAGGGTCGCAGCACAGCAAATGTGACGTCGTCAGAGGGTTCACTGTCGGTGAGGCCAAAACTGCCGCAGTCAGTCTAGCAAGGCCGTGTGTTGTTCAGCACCCATGGAGATATTAGAGGAGTTCTTGATTGGTTTTACTAGGTTATCCCTCTTCCTCCCAGTTGACATCTGACAACACCAGCCAAGAGTCGGTTGGGAACCTAGACACACCCTTAGTTGGCATGGCCCGGCGGAGATGGTCAGCGTACCTCACGTGTCCTCAGGCTCTGTACACATCCGGTTTCCCACTCAGCTCAGAGATCTACTATGTGGTCTGGGACTCAGCGCCACTATTATCGCGAGGATGAACAATTTGAGGAGGGCAGTCAGCAGCTACTTGGCCAGCGAAGAAATGGGGCCAATAATCGCCTGCTTCTTGCAGTAGGCGGAGCAAGTAGTAGATGTGGAGAGTGGATGGGAGGTCATGTTGTGAAGAGGTCTAAAGCCTCGGCATGCCAAGACACGGTGATGAGTGGACAAGCAGTGACGAGAGAAACACAAATAGATGAGATAGAATGTAGCACAACGTGACTCTTGGGAGCGGGTGAGGCAAGGGCTCATCATTCGTCAGAGGGATAGAAGGGGCGTATCAGCTGCGTGTCAGGTAGATCAGCGCGACGCAGCAGCAATGTTGGTCGTGTGAGGGTGAAGTCAGCAGGATAGCAGCTCTAGAAAAGAAAAAATAAGAAGAATAAGTTAGAAAAAGAAAAAAAACAGACACAGATGTAGAGAGAGGTCGGGAGCCAAGCAGGGCCCCGGGTAAAAAATCCGTTTCGAGGTCCAAGAGGAGAAGTGTAGACGGGCTATCTCAGGAGAAACAACAAACTCTAGGATAGAAAGAAGGCTAAGCGGAGGCAGTAGTATACAATAGTGGCGGAGAAAGTTTGGTCCGAGTAAAATCCGAGATGACTCCAGATCTGTCAGTAGGTGTGGCATTTTCTTTGCTAGATAGACACTCGGAGGACCGAATATGGGTAAGATGTAGAATTGAGTGGCCAGAAAGTAATGAGCGTGGACAGGAAGAGCTAACGTTGCAACCACGGCCCTGCGTCAACACATGCAGACGTCTAATCCTGATCGGTGGAACATGGGAGAAACGCTAGAGTTCAGATGTGGTGGTCCTAGATCTCTGCTACGCTAAGCAGACAGCAGCAGCCGCACCTCCAAGTGAGCTCTGCAAGAGACCATTGCTAGCAGTCAAGGCTATCCACCACCTCTGCAGAAGTGGAAGCTGAGATTCTAGCAGAGTGACATACATCTGCCGAGTCCTAGATGCTCCAGAGAGACTCCTCGTTACTCATAGGCAGCAAGCAGTCGTTTAGCGAGGCGATTGCAAAGAGACAACAGTATGCATCCAACCATTCCTAAGGTGCCAGCAGCTGACCGTGCTCTGTCTCCAAGTTGTTGGTTATTGCAGTCACCTCCCTTCCAAATGTGGCCAGTAACATTCAGAGAAATAATGGCTGGAGGTCTTGTGCTTGAGCCGAGATTGGAGAGTTCCAAGCCGTAATTTCTTTTCTCAAAAAGCATGAAACAGAGTACCAGTTACTTCTTAAATATGTAGAACAGAAGGTGGGTCAGTCCTTGAGCTTTATTGGTTTGTTCCAGAGAGTGCACGGTACAGACTGAGCGGAAGTCTGAGAGCATGTAACTACTCGGTCAGGCCAGTCGCACCTTGTATCCTTTACAGGCCACGGGTCAGTTGAATGTGCTTCCTGCCCAGGCACACCACAACTTGGACAGGGAGACGCCGCTTTCTCCTTCTCCACGTTGTCAAAATGCTGCCCTGCGCCAATGTCCCCGCCTCCTCCTCCTCCACCATACACCACCATATCCAGCCTCCACCAAGTACTGATCCATCATACCACATGTGTAGGGCACAGCGGTGTCACACAAGTTCTACATCATGCTCTGCCTCGGCGCACGAACCTGAAGTCACACAGGGGCGGACTGCTCCGCGTCATGCCGGCTAGAATCGCATATGTGGCTATTCTCCGCACCAACTGCAATCGGAAACACAATGGTGACGGACACAATGGGGAGGAACATGGTGTGTCTCGCGCTGCACCGAGAGGGATGGTCATGCGACTGCATGGCGCACGGTTCAATCTGGTTGTGAAAAGGTTACTGAAGTCTTCCACCGATCTTTGGTAACATTCTGAAAATAGGCCATGGAAACTGTGCATGCACTTATAATCCATTCGTACAAAGCTCAGGAACACCCTCCTCGAGTTGCAGCGAGCAGAAACGGCCTCCCCACCACCTCTGATATGCGATGTTTCCACCCGCTGGAATTCCAGCCTAGCACATGTTGGTACGACTGTATGAACAGTGAAAGGCCCTAAATGACGATTTTTTGGATGATCCAGGACAGACAGAAGAACTCACCCTGTGTACTTTGATGCGCTAGACAGAAGTGCAGCTCATGTCTGACACTGCGATTTGTTAGAGGCCATTCGAGGAGGCGACGTTATTTGTCTGTTGCCAGGACTATATCGGGGATATATAGTGATAGACGTCATTCACACTGCTTCATGTCTGGAACAGATGCTGAAAAATCTGTCTGGGCAGGGGACTGGAGAACGTGGACGGACACATACTTCGTGGCCACATGAGTTGGTGGGAACTGAAATAGGAGGAGGTAGGAGGAGGACATTGGAGTGCTCGAAGCATTGTGGTGAAATGAGTGGAATTTTCTCCCAGGTGACCAAGAGAGTAGGAGCAGGAGCAGCTGGGAGGAGGTGGATGGAGATGAGGGAAGACGAGGCAGATGTCCCCAAGCAACGTGGCAGTTATACAGTGGAAATGGAGGCATTGGGGGCCCCTCGGAGTCACTTGTGCAGAAGGCCCGCAGCGATTGCTTATTTGCCTGATCTAGTGACAGCACGACTAGTCACGCATCGGTGTGGGATGACTTCTGGCTCTCCACCTATTGGTCCCTCGCTACCGGTCCAAAAATGGGAGCCTTTTTCACCAGTATGAGAGGGAAGACAACTCAAATACTATCAGGGAATCCCTCCGTAATTCAGTTTGGCCGCTGCTAAGTGCGGCATCGTCCCTCACTGCAAGGTCTGACCGGGGTGGTTCCTCAGCGCTCACGTACTACTGCGATGGCTGCTGGTGAAGGTGGGGGGGGTAGGAGCAGAACCAGTCTACCATCCTGTAGTTATCCTAAGTCTGGAGTGTTCACTGATGAGCAGCTTCCTAGATACACAGCCTGTAGTGAGCAGCGAGAGCAGCAGGACCTGAGCAGTTCTCCCTGAACCAACAGGTTGTTGTGGCCTACTTGGAAGCCAACTCCTGCCACTCGCAGTAGCGAATGATTCCACTGGAACTACTGGGCGCCAAACTGATGTGGCGAATGATGAGTGTGGTCCGCAAAATTGCCAAGTTTGCAGTGGAGAGAAGCTGTCCTGACCCGGCCCAGTAGTGTGGCATCAGATCGGAGTGTTCCGTGCGGCAGTCGGGGGGCCATCGTTACCCAAGGAGAAACCCTCTTGTCCTCGGGATAATGTTGGACACGACTGACTTTGTCAAGGATCGAATCAGGCAGTGGATCGGCCAGGATTTCCCACCACACCAATGCCTTACGGCGGCAAGGTCTGGGTTCAAACTACCTCTGCCCAGCCACTATTATGATGCCGCTCACCCGCCTGATGCCACACATCTGCTGCCAGTTTCTCCATCTGCCTACAACCATCTTTTCCAGGGATGGGTATTGCCACCCACCTTACCACTCTGTCATTTGCCACTCTATGACCTCATGCTGCTGCTGATGTTGCTGTTGCCGGAACATCCAACACTGTGTCATTGTGCCACTGTCCTGACCTCATGCTGCTGCTGCTGTGGCTGCTTTGCCATGTCCTCCACACTGTGTCATTGTGGCACACTGCCTGACCTCATGCTGCTTGCCGTCGTGACCTCCCCGCTCTCAGTCATTGTGCCACTCTGGGATTCATCCTGTTTTGCCACCATCCAGAATGTCATTGTGCCACTCTTTGACCTCATGCTGCTGCTGTGACTCCTGCCGTTGCCCTCCATACTGTGTTCATTGTGTCCACTGCCCTGACCCTCATGTGCTGCTGCCGCCACGTGACCCTCCAGCTCTCAAGTCATTGTGCCATTCTGTGGCTTCCTTCCTGGTTTTTGCCACCTCCAGAATGTCATCGTGGTGCCATGCCTGATCTCATGCTGCTGGCTGTCGTGAACCTACAACACTGTGTGATGTAGCCAACTCTGTGGCCTAATTACTGTTATGCCGCTACAGGAATGTCACTTGTGGCCTACTGCCTGATCTCATACTGCAGCCGCCGTGACCTCCAACTGTGTGATTTGTGCCACTCTGTGGCCTAATACTGTTTTGCCGCCTCTCCAGAATGGCATTGTGCCACTGCCCTAGATCTCATTACTGCATGCCGCCGTGACCTCCACACTGTGTGATTGTGCACACTCTTGTGGCTTCAATTACTGTTTTGCTCGCCACTCAGATGTCATTGTGCCACTGCCTGATCTCATGCTGCTGCCGCCGTGGACCTACACACTGTGTTGATTGTGCAACTTCTGTGGCCTAATATCTGTTTTGCCGCTCCAGATTGTCATTGTGCCACTGCGTGACCTCATACATGCTGCCCTCCAGATGACCTCCACTCTCAGTCATTGTGCCACTCTGTGGCCTCTCCATCGTGTTTTGCCACCTCCAGAATGTCATTGTGCCACGAGCCTAGACCTCTGCTGCTAGTGGCTTGCCGCAGGCCACGCGGCACTCCTCATCACATAGCTGTCACTAAATGTTGCCCACCTGAGCGTCTCAGTCTTGTGTTTTTTCACATGAGTCTTTCTGCTGGTGAGATGATCAGATTATCTAGGCTACATTGATCAACGCTTGAGAGTGTTCTTGGTATCAGAGATAGTGCCCTGCTTAGAGTGCCAAGGGATGAATAAGTTCTTTGTGAGTGAGAGTGATTTCTACAAGAGTAGTGACGGTAAGTATTCTGCGTTGTCATTCTATAAACAGTAACATTGTATGAAGACCAAACCAAGCTCCCTCTGCATATTTTAGCATGGCACAACGTTCTACAGCACCTGCAGGCTCTGTGCAGCCTGGAAATAGTGCTTTTTAACACGATTCGTGCCGAGTAATTCGGACCCGAAATTTATTTTTGTCGAAATTCGGGCAGAAAGTGACCGAATCAGAATTTTTGAGAAATTCGCCCATCTCTACTCCTGCCTAATAAATCTGAACTACGACATCATGGACACCTCCACTAACATAACAGAATTACAAGCACCAACTGAGTGTGTCCCAGGGGAATACTCCCAATATCTGCAGCTTCCCGCTCCCCATTAGTGTGGTCCAGAGGAGCATAAGAGGTTTGGTGAGCGATGCCACCATAACACAACTACTACTCCCATCCTCTCCGCTGCTGCTTTGCCGCTTGCTGCATTATCTTTATAGATCCATCCTAATAAACCCCCCAGTAGCTGTGGGATGCAGTCAGCATGGCTCCAGATACCTATGAAAACCTATCATGATCTTTTTGCGCCACTCCCAACCCTTTCAAAATTTTTTCTATCTGTGCTGCACGTGGGGGGTTTTTTCTGGATTTTATTTTAATTGTGACTGCCTGTGTATTTCTAAACTTAGTTTTAACTATCCCCCTCTGAGGACCCAAAAAATTTTTTTGTGGGGAATAAAGTGGGGGGTTTTTCTATTTATTTTTTTTTTTTAAAAAACCCCTTTTTTAAACAATGGCAAGATTTATTATTTTCAATGACAAATGCTATTTGGCGATATATACAGGGGATTCATTTACAATCTGAGGGTAGAAAATCCTCATGAACTATTTTTGAGGTGAGGTATTTAAAACTGAAAGCCCTACTGCCCGTTACAGTTTTGAAAAGGGTGTTGATGTGGTCGATAAAAAGCTTTTTGATTCCTACCCCAAAGATTTTCCCACCGGACAAACCCCAAAAATATTCATTATTTCAGTTTTTATTTCTTGCAACAGAGTCTACATTTGAAGAATGTAATTTAATCAACCAAATACATGAACAAGGAAATTCAATTTTTTTTGAAAAACTTTTTTTCTATTATCTTCCCCCGTTAATCCCCAAAAAATTTTCACCCAAACAATTCCAATTTTTAAAAAATTTGGAAACGATTTTTCAAAAAAAAAAAGTATTTCTTTTTTTCACAAATTTTGGGGGTTCAGAAGGGGCCAATGGTGAATTTTTATCATTTTTGGGCATTTCCAAACCTTTTGGAAAACCCTTTTTTTTTTGGCTTTACAAAAAAAAATTAAAACAATGTTTTAAATTCTCTAACCAAATTTTAATAAAAAAAGCTCCTTGAAATCTTTGGGGCGTTTTTTTAAAAATAAAAAATATTTTTCCCAAAAATTTAAAATACAGGGGGGGTTTTAAAAAAATTACTTAATTTAAAGAAGGGCCCCTTTGGTTTAAAAAGGTTTTAAAAAAAATTTTTAAAATTTGGGGCCCAAGACCAAATTTAAAAAGGGGGGAAAAGGGGTCTCCTTCTTAAAAAAAGGTTTTTATTACATTAAATTTTTAATACCGTACTTTTTTTTGATAGAATTTTGGGGAAAATGTCCTTGTTTTTTTTTTTTTAAAACTGTAAACCCAAAAAAAAAAAGGGAAAAAAACTTTTAAAATAAACTAAAATTAAAAAAAAATTTAAAAAATTTCCTGTTGTCCTTTTTGGGCTATTTTTTAAGTTCATATTTGCGCTAATAGAAAAACCCCCACTGATATAAAAAGGGGCCCCCCAAAAGGGGGGAAAGTGGGAGGGGGGGGGATTTTTAAATCCCTCATTTTTTTTTAAAAACCACTAGTTTTTTAACTTCTTTTTTTTCCCAAGTTCCCGGGCAAGTTTCTCCTTTATATGGTGAGAATTTATTTAAAAGGTTTCAAAACTTGGTAAAACCCCTGTTCGGTAAAGGAAAATTCCAAAAAGTTCTTCCTTTTTAAAAAATTTTTTTAATTTGGCGCCCTTTTGGATCTTTCTGTACCCAAAAAAAATTTATCAAGGAAGAAAATTTCTTTTTTAAATGTTTTTTTTAAAAAAACCTTTTTCCCCTGGATTGGCCCCTTACTTTCCCCTTTTGAAAAACCCGGGGGTTGGCCTTAAAAATTGACCCCAAACTTTTTTGAAAAAACCAAATGGGGTAAAAATTTTTTAAAAAAGAACCCCTTTAAATTTAAAAACCCGAAAAAGGAAATTTTTCCCCCCCTTCAGGCTTTCCTTTTTGGAACCATCCTTCCCCCGTTTTTTTTTTGGGACCGGGGAACCCCCATTTTGGGGGAAAAAAAAAAGTTGTTCAAAAGGGAAGGGTAAATTCTTCCTTTTTTTTCTGCAGGGGAATTCCCCCAAAAATTTTTTTTGTTAATTAAATTTTTCCCAACGTACAATCCTTTTCCTTTGGTTTTGGGGGGGGTTTTGAAATTTTTAAAGGAAAAACCTTTTCTAACCCCCGGGTTGGTTATAGGTTCCCGCCTTTTTTTTCCCATAACCAAAAACATTTCCCGGGGCCCTTTTTTGGCTTTTAAGATAGTGGGGGGGGGGAGCATTTTTTTTGGGGATGTAAAAAGGGTAAATTGTTTATGCGAAATTTTTTTAAAACTCATCTTCCCCAACTTTTTTTAATGATGGGGGGTTGTTTACCTTTTAAAAACCTTTTGGGTTTTTCCCAAAGATGCTTTCTTTGTCCCCAAATTTTCCTTTTTCCCCAAAGGAAGTAAAAAATTTTTGGTATTCTTTCCCTTAAAAATTTTTTTATCTACCATAAAAAGGGGATTTACGGATAAACTTAAAACCCAATAACGCATAAAAAAAATTTATCATTTCCTTCTGCTTTTGTATTTCTAAAATTGGGGGTTTTAAAAAAAACCTGTTTGATCTGCAAGTTTTGGGAAATATTGTTTCTGGTTAGCTCGTTTTTCCCTTTAATTTTTCCCTTTGTGAGAAAGCTTTTTCTCTTTATCATTAAATAAATTTTTTTTAATTTATTTATTTTCCCTTTTTTTTCCCATGTTTTAAAAAAAGTTTATTTTCTTTTCCCTTGGTGAACTCTGTAACTCCCAAATACCCTTTATATTTTGATTTATATTTGCAGAAAAAAAAATTTTTTTGGATTTTTTTTCCCAAGTACAGATCGTATCTTCAATACTTCAGTACACCCCTTTTTTCTACCGGAAGTTTTTTTATAAGGGTTTGTATGTAATAAAGCCCTAATTTCCAAGGGGGCGCTAATTGTTTTTTAACTTTAAAAATTAGAAAAAATTACTCGAACCCCAATTTCCCAGCCCCAAATGTTTTCTTCCCAATGCTGCTATATTTTTCCTCTAATATTTGGTATTTAAAGGCCCAAACCTTTATGCTTTGGCAAAAACTATTTTTTCCCATACCCCCTTTTTGGGGTCTTTTTTTATTCCAGAGAAAACATTAAAAGCTTTAGGAAAAATTTTTTAATTTTTTTGGTTTCAACAAAAATTGGCAAGTTCTGGTTTGGGGTTTCAATAACCTCGAAAAAACTCACCTTTTTTATTAGGGTCCCTACCAAAAAAGAAGGGGGAAAGTTTTTTTGCCCCCTTTTAAAATTTTCCTGGGAAAATTTTTGTAAAACAGGGAATCTTTAATTTAAAAATTAACGGGTTGTAAAAGATTTTTTTCCCAAATTTTTTAAATTACCAAAATTTTTTTATATGCGTATTAAAAATTTTCTCCCTGAGTCTTAGTTCTAAGGGTCTTTTTTTTAAATTGACCTAAGGGGAAAGTATTTGACTTTTTGAAATTTTTAATTTTGGGAAAACCAAAAAATTTTTGCCCTTTTCCCTTTTAGTTTTTTAAAAAAACTTTCTGTAAATTTTTTTTTGCTTTTTGAGACCCCATAAAAAGCGCATGTCATTGCAAAAAAAATTTTAATTTCATTTCTTTCATCCCCCTTTTTTTTCCGTGTTTTAATTTTCCCTTTTAGAAAACTTTTTGGAAATTTAAAGGGGGTTCATGAGCTATTTTTAAAAAACAGGGGGGGGACATAGGGCTTCCCTGTGTGTGCCCTTTTTTAGGTGAATTGTATCGATAAAAAGCCTGGGTATTACCTTTCCTGAGGATTATGAAAAAATTGGTTTCCCAATATAACTTTGAAATTTCCTTTAATTTTAGCTTACCCAAAAAAGAATTTTGCCATTTCCATTTTCCCATGTCAAAAGTTTTTTTCTCATCAAAGCCAGAAAGCCGCTGGGGGATTTAGCCCCTTCCCCTTTCTATTGCATCTTTTTCTGTGAAAACCCTTTCTTATGCTCGCCAACCCGTTCTTCCTTGCAAACCGCTTTGGTTTTGGTTCCTATAAATTTTGGGCAGAAAAAATTTTGTTAGTCTTTTGGGCCCAAAAAAATTTTTTGGGACAATTTTGACTTTCCTGTTGATCAGTGATATTGGGCAGAAAGCCCTGGCAACAAGGGTCTTTAAACCGGGTTTTGTGAAAAATTTTAAATTATGGGTTTGTATTCCCCGGGATTCTTTTCCCTTTTTTGGGCATAATTTTTTTAAAAAAAACCTCACTTAGTGTTGGGGTTTTTTCCCTTTCCAAAAGAAAATAAAATTTCCCGGGGGGTTTCCCCTTCGGGGGCCAGGGGCCTTTCCCTTTTAAAAACTTTTTAAATTTTTCAGTATTTTTCTTCTGAAATGGGGGGCATTAAAAAACCCTCCCCTTTTCCCCGGGTCAGGAAAAGAGTTTGCCCTCCAAAAATTGTCCCATCTAAATCCAATTTTGTTCTTTTTTCAAAAATTTGCATAGAAATTTTTTTAAGATAGTTTTTTAATTTTTCCCTTTTTTTTTTTTTTGGATAAGTGTTTTTTTGTTTTTCCCCCCAAAGAAGTTTGGGGCCGGGCAATTTACCCGCCTTATTACCCAAAAAAAAATAGATTTTAGTTTATATTGATCATTATACATGGATTCCAAATTTTGTTTTCCCTTGTACAAATTCATTTTTTGTTTTTGCCACTCTTGTTTTTTGTGCTGGAAAGGGGGTTTTTGTGAAACTGTGTGTTTTTTCCCTTTAAAGATACTAATGTTTCCCCAAAATTTTTAGTTTTGTTTTTTTTTTTATATGCTTTTTTTTAAAGCATTTTTGGGGTCTCAAAACACCTTTAACCGGGGTCCCGTTTAAAAAAAAAGAATTTGACTTAGTCCACGTTATTTTTGGAAATTAAAACCCCCCACCAACCCTGTAGCAATTTCTTGAACTCTTAATTTTTTTCAAAAAAAGTTTGATTTCCCCCAAATTTTTATCCCGTGCCCCCTTTGGAAAAAGTTTAGGCTGAAATTTATATTTTTAAAGGAGAAAGGTTGAAATAATTTATATCCTTTATATCTACCCCACTTTTTTTACCTAACAGCCCATCGGAGATAGAAAAAAAATTTAATGCGTGACCCGGTTTTGGGGATGTGAAAAAATTTAAATTCCCTTCCCTCAGGATTAATTTTTTGCGCCCCGAATCGTTTAACCTACAGTTTTCTTTTGGGAAATGGGGCAAAAGGATGTTTTTTTTAAGGTCTACTTTTCCCCAACCTTTTTTCTCCCCTTTTCCTATCTTCTCTGTTTTCCCTTACTAAATTTAAAATCTCCCCCCCTATTAATTCTGCTGTTCGGTTTTCAGCTAAATTTCTTTCTCCCCCAGATCCCCAAAAAAAAGGGTTTTGTTGGATTATTTGGGCATATATGTTATAAAATACTTAAATTTTACCTAATGGGGTATCTATTAAAAGATGAATTTATTTTACCCTCTTTATCACTTTATGAGTTTCCCCTGAGCTTTGGTTTGTTTAAAAAGTTAAAAAAACCCCCCCGTTTTTTATCTTTTTGCTGGGAACCAAATACTTCCCCCACCCCCCAAATTTTTTTTATCCTGTCCCCAAAAACCCTTTCTGTGGGGAAAGTGTTTCCTTGTAATAAAGCTAAAATTATTTAAACTGTTTTGATGCCTTATAACATTTAAAGGGGACTGGGATGAAGCTCGCCGGGGGGGGCGGGGTTTTTCCCCCTAGTTTTTCCCCGGGGAAATCTGCGCCCTGATTTTTTTCGGGGGCCGGGGGGGCGCTCAACATCCTATGTTAAAATCCGCCCCCGCCTCGCAAATGTGTTAGGCGCAGGCGGGACTTAGGGGCAGTGCGGCGTGCGCCTGGATTCGCCGCCCGGGGTAGTGGGCCCGGGGGTCCCCCCCCAATGGGGGAAAATAAGGGGGCCGTCCCCGGGCCTTTTGCCCGGGGGTGTTGGGGGCCAAAAATTTTTGGGCCCCCGGGGACATGGGCGAAATGCGGGGGCTTAGGCGGGGTTTGGGGAGGCCCGAAAAACTGTTCCCATGGGAAAAGGGTGGAGAAAAAGCCCAGAAATCATTCCTTATGTCGGTGCCGGGGTTTTTGAATCAAAAATCGCCTTTTTAAAGGGGTTAAAATTCTAGAAAAAGAGCTGAAACCTTTAAAAAAAAAAAATACATAAAACAAAATCACTTTCCAAAACCTAAATTTTAAAGGAAAATTTGGATATGGAAATTAGGGGGGAAAAACAGTTTTTAAATTTGAAAGTATTTTTATTGGTCGGGATTAAACCGGCCAATTTTGAATAGGGCGAAAATGAACCCAAATTTAAAAATTTTTGGAGAAAATTTTGACCAAATTTAAATTTAAAGGCGGGGACAGTTCAAAATACGTAAAAATGCAGAAAAAAGAGCTGATTGGTTTAGTAGGGGGGCTTTTCTAGTCGCCCCAAACAGAATTTGGAGCGACCAAAAGGGCCCATTAAAACCCATGGAGAACTATTGGCCAAACAGAATCCAAAAGGGGGGACAGTTTTTAAAAAACAGTAAAAATGCAGAAAAGAGCTGGGTTTTGGGTTTTGGGGGCGGGGGGCTTGGCTATCCCCAAACCAATCAGAGCTCGAAACTAAATTCTCCCTTTTTTAGTTTAGGGGGATGGCCCCCATGCAAACTCGGCCCCTTTTAGCGCCCTGAGGCATGGAGTATGACCCAAAAAAAAAAATTTTTTTTTAAGTGTAAAACATTATCAGATAAAAACGCTTTAAACCCCCCTATAAACATACATTTAAAAAAATCCCTAACAAAAGCGTTTGTCGTCGAGGGCGGCGCTAATAAGGAATTGAAAAAGAGAGAATTGCCCCGGGGAAAAACAGGGTTTTTTTTAAAAAATTTTTTAAGGGTATTCTCATTGGTCGGGATTAAACCAGCCAAAACAGAATTGGAGCGACAGTGTCCTTTTTAAAACCCATGGAAAAACTATTTTACCCAAACGAATAGGAGCGAAAAGGGCCCCTTATATCCCATGGGGAAGTTTGCCCCAAACCAAAAACCAAAGGG
>JAODAL010073689.1:0-14649 GCA_025379985.1 Phyllomedusa bahiana
TTTTCAAATATTCCAATTTCTGATGTAGCGCCGGTCTCGGCGACAAACGCGTTTTTTAGTGATTTTATTTCTGTATGTTTTAAAAAGGGTTTTTTAGCTCTTTTACAGAGAATGTTTTACACATAAAAAAACTATTTATTTACTAAAATTTCCCATGCCTAAAGGCGCTGAGATTTCAGTGCCCCAATCTGTCCATAGACTACAAAGGGAGAAGTACCCCAGCGCTCTGATTGGCCGAGAAAAGCCAAGCCCCCACTACTTCAACCAATCAGCTCTTTTCTGCATTTTTTACTGTATTTCAAACTGTCCCGCCTTTTCATGTGATTGGTCAATACTTCTCCATAGGTTATAATGGGGCCCTGTTGCTCCTATTCTGATTGGCCAGGATTGCCAAGCCCGTGCTAGCTCAACCAATCAGCTCTTTTCTGCATTTTTTACTGTATTTCAAACTGTCCCGCCTTTTCATGTGAGTGGTCAATACTTCTCCATAGGTTATAATTAGGGGACGGGGCGAATTTCTCAAAAATTCGATTCGGTCACTTCGCAGAATTTTCCGACAAAAATAAATTCGGTCCGAATTACTTAGAGACGAATTGCGTTAAAAAGCAGCTATTTCCAGGCTGCACAGAGCCTGCAGGGTGCGGTAGAACGCTGTGCCATGCTTAAATATGCAGAGGGAGCTTGGTTTGGTCTTCATACAAATGTTGTGTTTTAGTATGACACGCAGATGACTTCCGCCGCTTTTTAGAATCGCATCACTAAAAAATTTCCCCGGGGCACTTAAGGGCAAAACTGACCAATAAAAACTCAAGCGGAATGTACCCTGAAAAAAGTCATGCCAGTGAAAGCTGGAAAAAAAACAAGCTGAGAGCTCAGGTGGCAACATTTAGTGACAGAGTGTGGAGGTACGGCGGGCAGCCACAGCAGCATGAGGTCAGGCAGTGGCACAATGACATTTGGAGTGTGGGCAAAACAACGAGGAAGCCACAGAGTGGCACAATGACTGAGAGCGGGGGTCATGGCGGCAGCAGTATGAGGTAAGGCAGTGGCACAATGACATTCTGGAGGCGGCAAAACAGTATTAGGCCACAGAGTGGCAGAATGATACAGTGTGGAGGTCACGACAGCAGCAGCATGAGATCAGGCAGTGGCACAATGACATTCTGGAGGCGGCAAAAAAGTATTAGGCCACAGAGTGGCACAATGATACAGTGTGGAGGTCACGACAGCAGCAGTATGAGATCAGGCAGTGGCACAATGACATTGTGGAGGGGGCCCCTTAAACAGTATTAGGCCACAGAGTGGCACAATCACACAGTGTGGAGGTCACGACAGCAGCAGCATGAGATCAGGCAGTGGCAACAATGCCCAATTCTGGAGGTGGCAAAACAGGAGGAAGCCACAGAAGGGGCACAATGACAGAGCGGAGGTCACGGCGGGCAGCAGCATGAGGTCAGGCAGTGGCACAATGACACAGTGTGGAGGGCACGGCAGGAGTCACAGAAAGCAGCATGAGGTCAGAGAGTGGCACAATGACATTCTGGAGGTGGAAAAACAGGAGGGAAGCCACAGAGTGGCACAATGACTGAGAGCGGAGGTCACGGCGGCAAGCACATGAGGTCAGGCAGTGGCACAAAGACACAGTGTGGAGGACATGGCAGCAGCCACAGCAGCAGCATGAGGTCAGACAGTGGCATAATGACACAGTGTGGATGTCACGGCAACAGCAACAGCAGCATTAGGTCAGACAGTGGCACAATGACAGAGTGTTGAGGTGGGGGGCAATACCAGTCCCTAAAAAGATGGTGGTAGGAAGAGGGGAAAAAAACTGGCAGCGATGTGTGGCATCAGGCGGGTGGCGGCATCAAAATAGGGGCCCTGAGGCAGGTAGTTTGAACCCGGGATGACGCCTAAGGCTTTGGTGTGTGGAAATCCTGGCCGATCCAGCCTGATTCATCTTGACAAAGGTCAGTCATTCCACATTTCCCGTGGACAAGCGGGTTATCCTTGGGGTAACGATGGCCCCCGCCGCACTGAACACCCGCTCTGATGCCACACTACTGGCCGGGCAGGACAGCTTCTCCACTGCAAACCGGCAAGTTGCGGCCACACATCCAGTTTGGCTGCCCAGTAGTCCAGCGGATCTTCTAACTGAGGTGGCAGAGTGCTGTCCAAGTAGGCCACAACGTGTTGGTTCAGGGACTCCCTCCAGGTCCGGGCTGCTGCTGCTGGCGACTGCCCTCCTACTAGGCGGGTGAAGGAAGCTGCTCATCAGTGACTCCAGACTTAGGTTACTACTGATGGAGCTGGTACTGCTCCTACCCCCCCCACCTTCCCCCAGCAGCCGCGGCAGTAGTACGTGAGCGCTGAGGAACCCCCGGTCAGACCTGTCAGAGGAGGATGATGCCGCACATGGGCAGCGGCCAACTGATTACGGAGGATTTCCCTATAGTATTTGAGTTTGTCTTCCCTCTCAATAGCTGGGAAAAAGGCTCTCATTTTGGACCGTTAGCGAGGGCCCAATAGGGTGGAGAGCCAGAAGTCAATCCCTCTCCCGGATGCTGACTATTCGGCTGTCACTAGCCAGGCAAATAAGCATGCTGCTGGCCATCTGCACAAGTGACTCCGAGGGGCTCCCTGCCTCCTTTTCCACTGTATACTGCCACGGTGCTTGGGGGTCATCTGCCTCGTCTTCCTCATCTCCATCCACCTCCTCCAGCTGCTCCTGCTCCTCCTCTCTTGTCACCTGGGTCGAAAATCCCTCATTTCACCAGACAATGCTTCTGCCCAATGTCCTCCTCCTCCTCCATTTCAGTCCCCACGGACTCTTTGTGGCCACGAGATGTAGTCGCCACGTCTCCAGTCCCCTCCCCCAGACAGATTTTTCAGCATCTGTTCCGGGACATGAAGCAGTGGAATGACGTTATTCATCCCTTAGTCCTGCGACTGACAAATAACGTCGCCTCCTCGAATGGCCTCAACAAACGGCAGGTGCACGCATGAGCTGCCACTGGCTGAAAATCAAAGTTACACAGGGGAGTTATTTCCCTGCCCTTGCCTGGATCATCAAAAATCGTTAAGGGCCTTTCTCTGTTCATACAGTCGGTCCAACATGTGCAGGCTGGAATTCCAGCGGGTGAAACATCGCATATCAGAGTTTGTGTTGGGGTAGGCCGTTCTGCCGCTGCAAACTCGAGGAGGGTGTTCCTGGCTTTGTACGAATGGAATAAAGTGCATGCACAGTTTCCGGGGCCATTTTCAGAATGTTCTGAAGATCGGTGAAGACTTCAGGAACCTTTTCACAACCAGATTGAACACGTGCGCCATGCAAGGCGCATGGACCATCCCTCCCTCGGTGCAGCGCGGACACCCATGTTCCTCCCAGTGTCCGGCCCCCTGGTTCCGTATTGCAGTTGGCGCGGGGAACGCCACACAGCGATTTTCTTGCTGCAGGGACGGGGAGCATTTTCCTCCCCTGGTGACTTCATTCGCCGAGGCAAGCCAGGTGTAGAACTGCGTGACACCGCTGTGCCCTACACATGTGGTATGATGGAGCAGTACTTGTGGAGGCTGAGATGGTGGTGATGGTGGAGGAGGAGGAGGCGGACATTGGCGCAGGTGCAGCAGTTTGACAACGTGGAGGAGAAAGCGGCGTCTCCTGTCCAAGTTGTTGGTGTGCCTGGGCACATTCACCCAATGGGCCGTAAAGGACATGTACTGGCCCTGACCGTAGTTACAGCTCCAGACGTCCGCGCTGCCGTGCACGTTGGATCAAACCGATAAGCTCAAGGACTTACCCACCTTCTGTTCTACATATTTATGAAGGGCTTGTACTCCCTTTTTTGGGGAAAATAAATTACGGCTTGGAACTCTCCATCTCGGCTCGGCACAAGCCATTAGTTCTCTGAATGGTGCTGAGTCCACCATTTGGAAAGGGAGGGACTGCAATACCAACAACTTGGACAGGAGCATGGTCAGTGCTGAAACCTTAGGATGGTTGGACGCAAACTGTTGTCTCTTTGCAATCGCCTCGCTGAACGACTGCTGGCGCCAGAGTGGGCGAGGAGAGGAGCATCTGGACCGGCAGATGATGTCAAAGAGAAACAGCTCCCTTCTGCAGGGGTGGTGGAGCCTTGACTGGCTGCAATGGCATGCGAGCCACTGGGCGCTGCTGCTGCTGTTTGCTGCGGCGGCGGGATGGACCACCACTCTGACACGTTTCTCCCGGGCCCAAACCGGATGGTGACGCTGCATGTGTTGACGCAGGACGTGGAGCCAACGTTAGCCCCCTGGCCACGCTTCACTTTCTGCCCACAGATTCTACATATCCCCATTTGGGCTCCTCCGGTGTCTTAGCAAAGAACTCCCCACACCGTCGAGTATCGGATTTTACCGCCAAAAGCTCCGCACGAGTGACTACAGCCCGCCGCTGGCCTCGCTGAGCCCCCGTGCGCTACATTTCTTGGACTGCGAAACGGATTTTTTATCCCGTGGCCCGCTTGGCTCCCGACCTCACACTGCTGCTATCCTGCTGACCCACGGCCCACGACCCACTTTTCTGGCTGCGCTGCTGCCTGATGCGCAAGCTGACCCCTCTTCTCCTGACGATGATGAAGCCCTTGCCTCATCCGGCTCCCCCAAGTGCGGTCGGCTACATCATCATCTATTTGGTTTCATTGTCACTGCTGTCCTCATCACCGGTCTTGGTATGCCTAGGGTTTACCTCTCACAACATGACCTCCCATGCCACTCTCCACATCTATACTTTGCCCCCTACTGCAAGAAGCAGGGTATTGGCCCCATTTCTTCGCTGCCAAGTAGCTGCTGACTGCCCTCCTCAAATTGTTCATCCTCGCAATATAGTGGCGCTGAGCTCAGACCGCATAGTAGATCTCTGGCTGAGGGAACCGGATGAGACAGAGGCAGGCTGAGGACAGGTGAGGGCCGCTGACCCGCTCCCGGGCCATGCCAACTAAGGGTTGTGTCTGAGGTTCCCACCGACTCTTGGCTGGGGTTGTCAGATGTCATCTGGGAGGAAGAGGGTGACCTAGTCAACCAATCAAGAACCCTTGGGTTGCTGAACAACACACGGCCGCTAGATGACAGCGGCAGTCGTGGCCTCACCGAGTGACCCCTGCTGCCACGTGCCCTTGCTGTGCTGCGACCTGGGCCTGTTCCAGGAATGTGTGTGCCACTGCCACTCGCAGGTGCAGAGCCTGCCACCCTCTCTGTCTGACATACTGTTTGTTCTTTAAAAAGTACAGACACTGGTTGATGATGAATCTGTATATGATAAATATACACCCTGTTTTGACTCCAAATGAACCAGTAACAAGCTTGGGTAACCCTTGGATATTTAAAATTGCGCTCCACAAATGGCCAGGAAAAATTTACTTGTATGTGCTGTTTAAAAACACTGTGTGTTTTACTAAATGTAAAAGCACAAACAGGCTTAATTAACCTGAATTAGGCTACAGGAAAAATTTATATATTTTGGCGTTGAAAAAGACGGTTTATTTTTGTCACAACACCAGCAAAACAACGCTTAATTAACCCCTGGATGTAAATTGCGGCAAAAAATTGAGCCGCACAAAATAGTAGCTTTGTAGCGTGTTACAATTGCGTGTTTTCTAAGCCACACAACAAGAGATACAGTTGTTTAAATTTAAACCCTTTTCTTGTGAATTAGGCTACAGGAAAAATTTTTATATTTGGCGTTGAAAAAGACGTTTATTTTTTTTCAGCACACCCCAGAAAACAACGCTTAATTTTAACCCTGGATGTAAAAATTGGCCCCCAAAAAATTTAGCCGCACAAAATAGGGAGCTTTGTAGCGTGTTACAATTGCGTGTGTTTTCTAAAGCCACACAACAAGAGATACAGTTGTAATTAACCTTTGCTTGTGAATTAGGCTACAGGAAAAAATTTATATATTTTGGCGTTGTAAAAGACGGTTTTTTTTTTTCAGCACACCAGCAAAACCCAAAGCTTATTAACCCTGGATGTAAATTGCGCCAAAGAATTGAGCCGCAAAAAAATTTGTAGCTTTGTAGCGTGTTACAATTGCGTGTTTTCTAGCCACACAACAAGAGATACAATTGTAATTAACCCCTTTGCTTGTGAATTAGGCTACAGGAAAAATTTTATATATTTTGGCGTTGAAAAAGACGGTTTATTTTTGTCAGCACACCAGCAAAACAACGCTTAATTAACCCCTGGATGTAAATTTCGCCAAAGAATTGAGCCGCAAAAAATATTTTCTTTGTAGCGTGTTACAATTGCGTGTTTTCTACGCCACACAACAAGAGATACAGTTGTAATTAACCTTTGCTTGTGATTAGGCTACAGGTAAAAATTATATATTTTTGGGTTGAAAAAGACGGTTTATTTTTGTCAGCACACCAGCAAATCAACGCTTAATCAAGACCTGTATGTAAATTGCGCCAAAGAATTGAGCCGCACAAAATAGTAGCTTTGTAGCGTGTTACAATTGCGTGTTTTCTACGCCACACAACAAGAGATACAGTTGTAATTAACCTTTGCTTGTGAATTAGGCTACAGGAAAAATTTATATATTTTGGCGTTTAAAAAGATGGTTTCTTGGGGTCAGCACACCAGCAAAACAACGCTTAATTAACCCCTGGATGTAAATTGCGCCAAAGAATTGAGCCCCACAAAATAGTAGCTTTGTAAACGTGTTACAATTGCGTGTTCTCTACGCCACACAACAAGAGATACAGTTGTAATTAACCTTTGCTTGTGAATTAGGCTACAGGAAAAATTTATATATTTTGGCGTTGAAAAAGACGGTTTATTTTTGTCAGCACACCACAAAACAACGCTTAATTAACCCCTGGATGTAAATTGCGCCAAAAGAAATTTAGCCGCACAAAAGTAGCTTTGTAGCGTGTTACAATTGCTGTTTTCTACGCCACACAGCAAGAGATACGTTGTAATTACCTTTGCTTTTGAATTAGGCTACAGGAAAAATTATATATTTTGGCATTGAAAAGACGGTTTTTTTTTTGTCAGCAACACCAGCAAAACAAACGCTTAATTAACCCCTGGATGTAATTGGGGCCAAAGAATTGAGCGCACAAAATAGTAGCTCTTTTGTAGCGTGTTACAATTGCGTGTTTTCTACGCCACACAACAGAGAATACAGTTGTAATTAACCTTTGCTTGTAAATTAGGCTACAGGAAAAAATGTATATATTTTGGCGTTGTAAAAGACGGTTTATTTTTGTCAGCGCACCAGCAAAAAAATTCTTAAATAAACCATGGATGTAAATTGCACCAAAGAATTGAGCCGCACAAAAAAAGTACTTTGTAGCGTGTTACAATTGTGTGTTTTTACGCCACACAACAAGAGATACAGTTGTATTAACCCTTGCTTATGAATTAGGCCCACAGGAAAAATTTATAAAATTTTGGCGGTTGAAAAAGACGGTTTATTTTTTTTGTCAAACACACCAGCAAAACAAGCTTAATTAACCCTGGATGTAAATTGCGCCAAAGAATTGAGCCGCACAAAATAGTAGCTTTGTAAAGGGTGTTACAATTGTGTGTTTTTTTACGCCAACAAACAAGAGATACAGTTGTAATTAACCCTTGCTTATGAATTAGGCTACAGGAAAAATTTATATATTTTGGCGTTGAATGTGACGGTTTTTTTTTTTCAGCACACCAGCAAAACAGCGCTTAATAAAACCCTGGATGTAAATTGCGCCAAAGAATTGAGCCGCACAAAAATAGTAGCTTTGTAGCGTGTTACAATTGCGTGTTTTCTACGCCACACACCAAGAAAATACAGTTGTAATTAACCTTTGCTTGTGAATTAGGCTACAGGAAAAATTTTATATTTTGGGGTTGAAAAGACGGTTTCTTGGGGTCAGCACACCAGCAAAACAACGCTTAATTAACCCCCTGGATGTAAATTGCCCCAACAGAATTGAGCAGCCCAAAAAAGAAGTGGTTTTTTGTATTGTAAAAACGCTGTTTCTTTAAATGAAACAACAGGAACTGGCTTAGATCCCACTTGGATATTAAATGTATATGCACTGCAGTGGACGCACACTGGGTTTCAGATCCAATACCCAAAAATTAGAAATAGAACATTAAGAGAACAGTCTCTGAGACAAGCTGAACACCCACAAAAAATCGCTGTATAAAAACAATTCTTCAGTAAGAGCTTCAGCCGCGGCAGCACCTTCCCTGATGAGCACATGAGAGGATGTGTGAGCTGCCGGCGTCGCGCCCGGACTTATATAGTGCGGTGACCCTCACAGAATCCCGCCGGGCTCTGATTGGCTTCACCCCTGCACATGTCATGCAGGTATGCCCTTCTTCCTCCCAGAGTGCTTTGCCCCATGTAGCGCCATGTGCTCGCAGCCATTTTATCAATCAAAAGCACACTTCGTTCACCCAAAGTACCCCAAAGTTCGACTTTGTTCCGAACCGAAGTTTTCCTGAAATTCTAAACGAATTCCACTTCGTTAGAATCGATTCGCCCATCTCTAGTTATAATGGTTCACTGTCGCTCCTATTCTGATTGGTTGGTTTCTGCCAACCAATGAGAAGCGCTTACAGAATTTGAATTACTGTATTTCCCGGCAATTTCCAAGATCCTAATTCCTGATTAGCGCCGTTCTAGATTTTTGGAAAGTGATTTTTTTTATGTTTTTTTTTTTTGAAGGTTTCAGCTCTTTTTCTGAAAATGTGTTACACCTAATAAAAACGTTTTTTTTGGAATCATATTCCATGCCTCACGGTGCTGAGATGGATTTGTTTTGCGATCTTCTATATGTTTCCTTTCATGTTACGTTCTCGCTTCACTTCGCCTCCTCCGGCTCATTTAGACCAACTTCAACTAGGTCTGCCGGTCAGAGCTGGCGAGCGCTTCAATGCGCCGCACTTTGCCGACCCGCGATCATACATGCCTCAGAGTTCTCGAATGTGCCGCGTCCCGCCCCAGAACACCCGCACCGCCCATTACACGCCCCTTCATGTTAGGCGCATCCAAAAGTGGCGAAGGCTGCGCCTAACATCGCATCCCTGCGTCCGACAGGGGATTCGGATCGGTGAGGCGCCATTTTCGCCAGAAAACAGGCGCAAATCCCGATCATGCATGTCGCCCAAAGAATCTTAAAAGGGTTTTCTCACCATGCTGGTTTACAGAGTCACAGGCAGCTTCAGACTCACACTGCCTGGTGTGGCTTGGGTGATTCTATAGCAGTGATTAGCACTGAGTATTAGCTAAGCAGTACAGTGACCTAAGTGCAGAAGATTTAATCTGTAGAAAAACAAGGCTACAGTGCTCTGAGGAGTGATAACAATTGCTTATAAAATATAAACATGCTAATTTTGTAAGTGACTGTGCTCCGTCTGAACATGTTGACGTCACTCCCTGCTTTCTATCTAATCAGAAAAGGAGAAATGGACATCAACCTAGAGACACTTGTCTAAAATCTCATTTATTTCCTGACTAAGGTAATATTAAAAGAGCACTGTATTTAGTTAAAGTCTTCATTTAATTTTTCAGACATGTTGAAAGCTAGTCACTATAGTGAGAAAAACCTTTTAAGCCATGCCCTGTAATAAACTGCAATCATTTTAGCAGTGGATATGCTATTTTGAATTTGCAAAAATCCTACTGTAAATCATCCCCATACACATTAATAAAAAATCAGAGCTGTCTACACAGCTCAGATTTTCTGAGGTCAGAAAAAAACTTAGAACATGTTCTATAATCCTCCATATTTCGCTTGAAAATGGCAGATTATAGTACTGTTCATCTTAATGGAAATCCAAAAACCGGCACAAAAGTCGGTCCAAAAAAACAAAAAACGAGGGTAATATGCTGGTCGGATTCCGAATAGAATCTGACCGGTATTTTGTCATCAGCTTTGTGGACATAGCCTGAAACTTCATCTGCACGGCAATTGTAAAATACTATCGGACTCTGTTTTAGAATCCAACCAGTATTTTACAATTATTTTTTACCACTTTTTAGTGTAGATTTTGTTGTCTGTTTTTGGGATTTCAAACAATCCCATTAACTTCCATATTATAGAACATGTTCTAAGGTTTTTAAATGGATTTCGGATCTAAAACCCAACCTCAGAAAATCTGAGCTGTGTAGGCTACAGCTCGGATTTTCTATTGAGGTCTATTGGGATGATCTACAGTTGGATTTTTGTTGATTCTAAATACTGAATCCGTCCGAAAATCCAATCGTAAGCCAGTGTTGTGTAGACATAACCTTAGGCTGCATCCACATGATTAAGGACAAAATACTGTAGGATCCTGAATCAGCATTTGCACAGTATCTACAGTACATACATATACATACACACATATTGCAAAAGTAATTATATTATATATATATATATATATATATATATATATATATATATATACACATATATATAGCTTACTATTGCATATTATATATACTAACATATGGATATATAGATACATATACAGTGGGGAAAATAAGTATTTGATACACTGGTGATTTTGCAAGTTTCCCCACCAACAACGAATGCAGAGGTGTCATGATTGTGCCTGGCACGCCCCCTGCTTTTGGCTCTGGTCGCCGGCCACGGCCGGTACGACGTAAACCATGGATTTTAACGTAATACCTTGTATTCTTATTCACCAGTGTGAACTGGTCCTTCATTCTCTGTAGGTAATTGATTTCTGGCCAACGCCCGTGGCCAGGTATCCTCCAGCACTCTTTCAGTTAACCAGTGTTCCTCCTTGATTGACAGCCTTGTTTCCCTATCTAGTTTTGTGTTTCTTCCACCTATCACCTCTGTTCTGTGTCCGCTGCTTTCCTATTTTAGGATGCCTTCACCAGTCACCTGTGCATACTATAGCGTTCTTTTGCTTGTAGCTAGCCCTTCCTTTTGCATTTGCCTTTTCTGTATTTGACCCTGCTGTTCTCCTGACTAGTCTCTCTCTCAGTTATTTGGTACTGCTGCGCCCGACCGGTATTGACCTGGCTAGTCTGACCCCTCTTTATTGTGTTCTGTCTTCGTTTGTCTGTGTCTTGTGTCTGCACTTAATCAGTGTAGCTCATAGTCTTCTGGTTGGAGATGAGGGACAGTGGTTGGGACCAGTGTCAGGGCTTCACTCTGGTGGCATCTGTTCATGTGCCCCTGACCAGTCCCTGACAAGAGGTCTGTAATTTTTATCATAGGTACACTTCAGGTGCAACAGACAGAATCTAAAAAAATCCAGAAAATCACATTGTATGATTTTTAAATAATTAATTTGCATTTTTTTTACATGAAATAAGTATTTGATCACCTACCAATCAGCAAGAATGCTGGCACTCAAAGACCTGTTAGTTTTCCTTGAAGAAGCTCTGCTACCCTACACTCATTACCTGTATGAATTACACCTGTTTGAACTTGTTACCTGGATAGAAGACACCTGTCCACACACTCAATCAATCACACTTCAACCTCTCCACCATGGCCAAGACCAAAGAGCTGTCAAAGGACATCAAAGGTACAAAATTGTAGAACTGCACAAGGCTCGTATTGGCTACAGGACAATAGACAAGCAGCTTCGTGAGAAGGCAACAATTGTATGCGCAATTATTGTGAAAAGGAAGAAACACAAGATGACTGTTAATCATTCTTGGCCTAGAGCTCCATGCAATATGTCTAGGGTAGGGATGATTCTGAGAAAGATCATGCTGACACTGTCAAGTTGGTACTTTAAGGAAAAAACCTCAAAAGCCTGTTTCATCATTACATTCTTATTAAGCTCATCAGATAGTTTGTTAAACTGTTTTTACTGCTATACATCCTTATCGAAGTATCAGATATCTCTCACACAGCTTTCCTTGAGACAGATGCATTGTCTGCTAGAAGCAAGAAAGTCAAGGCCTTCCTCCTCCCCAGATAATACAGAGGAGAGTTTGCGAATGTGTCATATCAGCTAATGCTTCATACGTACATGCAAATTATAACTTGTCTCTTAGTGACCGCCAATTAACCAATCATGTAGTGATAAAATAGTCATGTGATTAAAAAAGTTCTATTGGAATGTAATTTACTGTGATTAAATCAGATTCATGTCCTAAACGGAAGGTGTCGGTCATGTTTCTCGAGCTCTGGCTGCCGGCAGCAATAATAATAATATAATTCGGAGGAGGCATTTAATTGGATAAGGAGTGGAACAAAGATAATTTCCACACCTGATTTTTATCATCTTGACAGTGGTGCCGTGCACTCAAACTCCCGAGGACTATCCGGAGGGGGGCTGACGCCATACCATCGACTGCACGGTCCTGGAGTGCCCGAATCACTTGGGACCTGATCAACCCCACAAAAACAGGTAAATTAACTGATTTTTAAAAAAATCCGTGACTTATCTGTTTTTCGGACATTCTAGTGAAAGTCTTTTGGTGGTTGTCGCCTCCCTTAGGAGACCTGTGTAAGCGTTCAGGT
Source organism: Phyllomedusa bahiana (assembly GCA_025379985.1). Classification (NCBI taxonomy): domain Eukaryota; kingdom Metazoa; phylum Chordata; class Amphibia; order Anura; family Hylidae; genus Phyllomedusa; species Phyllomedusa bahiana. The sequence goes on from JAODAL010073689.1 coordinate 12,465, forward strand.
GTGCCTCCAGGGTGTGCTCTGGTACATGTATGCGTATCATATGCGTATGCCTTTAAACGCTACCAATTAATGCCTCTGCTTGTTGCTCTGTAAAGTATACGTGACTGGATAGTGTATTTTCCTTTCGGTATCATATTTCAGTGTAGGTCAGGAGCTGGGCTCCTGATGGAAAAAAAAATGAGATATCAGGGATACAGTCCCTAATAAGCGACCCGGTAGCGAGACCGAAGCCTGTCATAAGTTATATACAGTTATATACAGATACAGTTATATACAGATATAGTTATAGACAGATGATCTGAATTCCTGAAGAGAACTGGCCAATTGCCAAAGCCTGTTATAGTTATAAACAGACGATCTGAAGAGAAATGGTTAAAGAGTAGCCATAAGCCTGTTATAGACAGAAGATCTTGGTTTCTGGTAAGCCTGTTATAGAAAGAAGATCTAGGTTTCTGATAAGCCTGTTATTGACAGAAGATCTAGGTTTCTAATAAGCCTGTTATAGACAGAAGATCTGTGTTTTTGATTAGCCTGTTATACAGATGGTATAGACATATGATATTTGAGATTACCTTCTGATGAGCAGAAGACATTGATTAGTGTTAGGTATCTTCAGGACTTAATCTCAACATACACTTGTGTTAATTCGTTCTGTTTTCAGGGTTAATTTTATATTCAAGCTACATCACTTGTTATCTTTCACACTGAAATTCTGGCAGATTGTATAACCTTGGCTTCGACTCAAAGCATCTGTTAAGGGGGGTTGTAACTGCTGCACATTTCTCCCCTCGGCTCTCTGGCGTACTTTAAGATTATAGCGCTCAGTCAAAAGGTGCAGTCGAGTAGTTTGATTGAAGAGAAAAAAATAGTAAAAAATATATGAGACTTGAGAGAAAAAGTTAATGATACGCTCTGGGTAACGAGCATAAATCACAGAGATTATATGCTAGTATGTGGAAGACAAGCACTGAAAAAAAATAACGATGTCTTGGCAAAGCATAATTACATTGAAACTGAATGTAAAAAAATAAGAAGGATTTGAAGAATGCATATGTATAAAGAGTGAGCTGCCGCTATTCCAAGATGGCGCCTTTCAATGTTGGTGGACTGACGTCATCAAATTCCATTAACGCTGAAAGTTGCGTAGATTGTGGGAGGGAACGTACAACACTAATCACACCTTGTATTACCTCAACTCCTGCCCCTCCCGGTATTCTTCCCTCAGCTCTCGTGCCAGAACCTCCCATTATTTCGTGTAGCCATTTTTATGAAGTCCAAACATTCCCTGTATCCGGAAAGGCAAAACCAGACCCCGCCCTTTGCATTTCCTGTGGCCATATTTGTAGTCCTAAGTAGAGATGGGCGAATTTCTCAAAAATTCGATTCGGTCACTTCGCCGAATTTTCCGACAAAAATAAATTCAGTCCGAATTACTTCGGGACGAATTGTGTTAAAAAGCAGCTATTTCCAGGCTGCACAGAGCCTGCAGGGTGCTGTAGAACGTTGTTCCATGCTTAAATATGCAGAGGGAGCTTGGTTTGGTCTTCATACAATGTTGTGTTTTAGTATAACACGCAGATGACTGCCGTCGCTCTTAGAATCGCTTCACTATAAAATTCCCTGGGCACTTAAGAGGGCAAAACTGACCAAAAAACTCAAGCGGGAATGTAGCCTGATAAAGTCATGCCAGCGAAAGCTGGAAAAAAACAAGCTGAGAGCTCAGGGTGGCAACATTAGTGACAGAAGTGTGGGAGGTGACGGCGGCAGCCACAGCAGCATGAGGTCAGGCAGTGGCACAATGACATTCTGGAGGTGGCAAAACAGGAGGAAGCCACAGAATGGCACAATGACTGAGAGCGGAGGCCACGGCGGCAGCAGCATGAGGTCAGAGAGTGGCACAATGACATTCTGGAGGTGGCAAAACAGGAGGAAGCCACAGAGTGGCACAATGACTGAGAGCGGAGGTCACGGCCGGCAGCAGCATGAGGTCAGGCAGTGGCACAATTACACAGTGTGGAGGACATGGCAGCAGCCACAGCAGCAGCATGAGGTCAGACAGTGGCACAATAACAAATTCTGGAGGTGGCAATAAAAGGAGTAGGCCACAGAGTGGACAAATGACAGAGATTTGAGGTGACGGCGGCAGGAGCAACGCTGAGGTAGAGAGTGGCACAATGCACGTGTG
>JAODAL010073690.1:0-14649 GCA_025379985.1 Phyllomedusa bahiana
AAAACTATGTTAAGCTCCTGTCATTTGTACCCAAATATCCAGCCCCACCAAGGGTAATGGGAAACCCGGGGTTACCACCAAACGGACCACCCAAAATTCTTTGGGTCTGCTTTTTTGGGGCACTGGGGGCTAAAATTTTTAGGGCCCAGAAGAAACCAATTACCTTAAATTTTCCCCATCCCCGATAGCCCTCAGCCTGTAGCTGTTTGGTTTTTAAACCTTTGGCCCCTTTAATAAAAAATGAGGAGGACTCCCTTATTTTTTAATTTTGGTTTTTTAAATTTATTCTTACAGGGGATTTTGGGCCATTCTCATCCAAACATACCAAAAAGTGGACCACCACATTAAAGGGTCCACTTCTGACTTAAACGGTAATTTAGGGCAAAAGGGTCCCCAATCCCTATGCCCCCGTTTTTTTGTTTTTTTTGCCCCAAAAAACACTTTTGACCCCCATTTTCCCCAATGTAAAAGGGAAACTATTTACCCCCAAAACTGGGCCCGCTTATACCAGGGAAAACACTTTGAATGCGCCTAAAAAGGCTCATTACAAACAGAAAGCAAATATGCTAGGGGGCCCCCCAAAACTAAATGCGCCTATCGAGGCGCATTCCCTACACAAGAAAAAGAAACTTTAAACGTGTAAAAAGGGGGCAAAATCGATTCTAACGAAGTGGAATTCGTTTTGGGAATTTCGGGAAAATTTCGGTTTGGGAAATGAAGTCAAATTTTGGGGGGTATTTTGGGGGTGAACGAAGTTTGCTTTTGTTTTGATAAAATGGTTTGGGGAGCACATGGCGCAAAAAGGGGGCAAAGAAATTTCTGGGAGGAAAAAGGGGCCATCCTTTAAATTAAAAAGTGAAAAAGGTAAAAGCCAATCAGAGACCGGGGGGAAATTCTGTGATTTCCCACCGAAACAATAAATTTCCGGGCGCGACGCCGGGAGCTCACACCCCCCCCCTTTTCACGTGCTCATAAAGGGGAAGGTGCTGCCCCTGTTTAGCTTACTGAAGAATTGTTTTTTTATATAGCTTTTTTTCTGTGGGGTGTCTCAGCTTGTCCAAGACTGTTCCCCCTTAATGTTCTTTTTCCCTTTTTTTTTTGGGGAAATTGGGATCTGAAATCCAGTGTGCGTCCACTGCGGGCCATATACTTTTCAATATCCAAGTGGGATCTAACCCTTTTTCCTTTTGTATTTCAAATAAAAAACAGGGGTTTTTAAAACAAAAACAAATCCCAAACTTCTTTTTTTTGGCTGCTCAATTCTTTGCGAAATTTTACTTCCAGGGGTTAATTAAGCGTTGTTTTTGCGGGGTGGCTGACCCCAAAAAACCGTCTTTTTCAACGCCAAAATAAAAAAAATTTTTTCCAAAAGGCCTAATTCACAAGAAAAGGGTTTTAATTAAAAACTGTATCTCTTTTTTTTTCGTAGAAAACACGCAATTGTAACACCTAAAAAGTACAAATTTTGTGGGGCCAATTCTTTTGGGCGCAATTTACACCCAGGGGCTAATTAAGCATTTTTTTGCGGTGTGCTGACCCAAAGAAACCGGTTTTTTTTCAAAAACCAAAATATAAATTTTTTTCCCCTTTACCCAAAATTTTTTTTTCCCCACAAGAAAAGGGTTTTAATTCCCAACTGTTTTCCTTTTTGTGGGGCGTAAAAAACACCCCAATTGAAACCCCCGCTAAAAAAGTTTACTATTTTGGGGGCGGCTCAATTCTTTGGCGCAAATTACATCCGGGGGTTAAATTTAAGCGTTGTTTTCTGGGGTGCTGACCCCAAAAAACCCGGGTCTTTTTAAAACGCCAAAAAATTTTAATTAATTTTTTTCCTGAAGCCTAATTCACAAGAAATTTTTTAATTACAACTGAATCTCTTGTTGTGGGGCCCATAGAAAACACGAAATTTGTAACACGCTAAAAAAAGCTACTATTTTGGGGGGCCAATTTTTTTGGGGGCAATTTACATCCGGGGTTTAATTTAACGTTGTTTTGCTGGTGGGGCAAAACCCCCAAAAACCTTTTTTTTTTTTCAACCCCAAAAAATATATAAATTTTTCCTGTAGCCTAAATCAAAAAGAAAAAGGTTTTAATTACAACGAAATTTTCTTGTTGGGGTGGCGTAAAAAACAGCAATTGTAACACGCACAAAGCTACTATTTTGTGGGGCTCAATTTTTTTTGGGCGCAATTTACATCCGGGGGTTTTAAATTAAGCTTTTTTTTGCTGGTGTGCTGACAAAAAAAACCGTTTTTTTCAAGGCCAAAATAATACTTTTTTTCCTGTAGCCTAATTCATGCCCCAAGGGTTTAAATTTAAAGCCTTTTTTTGTTTTTTAACTTTTTATTTTTAAACGACCCCAAACAATTAAATTTTTCCGGGCCATTTGGGGGGGAGCGAAAATTTAAAATTTTCCAAGGGTTCCCCAAACTTGTTACGGGGTTCATTTGGAGCCCAAAAACGGGGTTTAAAATTTATCAAAAAAGATATAAACATCAAACTTTGGGTCTTACTTTTTAGAAAAAACCAAAATTTTCAGCAGAGAGGGGGGAGGCTCTGCACCTCCCGAGTGGCAGGGGCCCAACAAAAAAATTCCTGGAACGGGGCCCGGGTCGCAGCACAGCAAGGGGACATCCCCAGCAGGGGTCCACTCGGTGAGGCCAAAACCTCCCGGGCGTAAATTAGCGGCCGTGTGTTTTGAGAAACCCAAAGGGGGTTCCCTTGATTGGTTGACTATTTTTTCCATCCTCTTCCCCCAAAATGAAAATCGCCCAACCCCAGCCAAGAGGGGTTTGGGGAACCTCAGAAAAAAAACCTTTAATTTTTGGCTTTGGCCCCGGGGAAACCCGGGGGTCAGGGGCCCTCCCCTGCCCCTCCCCGCCTCTGTCCCATCCGGTTCCCTCACCAAGATTTTACAATTTTGGGCGGGGCCCACCCGGCCACTATATAGCGGGGAGAGAAATTTTGAGGAGGGCAGCAGCACAAATTGGCACAAAAGAAATGGGGGCCAATATCGCCTCCCTTCTTGAAAGTAGGCGGAAAAGGGTAAAGATGTGGAGAGTGGAAATTTGGGGGGTCAAGTTGGGGGAGAGTCAGCCTGGGCCATCCCAAAACCCCGGTGATGAGGAAAAGCTTTGACTTTAAAAACAAAAATAGATGATGAATGTGGGCCGACCCGCCCCCCCTTGGGGACCCGGGGTGGGGCCCAAGGGGGCTTCATCATCGTCGGGGAGAAGGGGGCCCGCACTTGCTGTCGGGCAGCAGCCCCAGCCACAAGGGGGTCGTGGGCCGTGATCACGGGAAATAGCAGCAGTGGAGGTCGGGAGCCAAGTGGCCACGGGAAAAAAAACCCGCTTCGCGGGGCCCAAAGAAACTACCAGCACGGGGGTTTCAGCGGGGGAAACGGGGGAAATTAATCACTCAGTGCGGCCCCCGGGCCCGGTAATACCCGATACTCGGCGGTGTGGCATTTCTTTGCAAAGAAACCTGAGGGGGCCGGAAATATGGGATATGAAGAATTTTTGTGGGCGGGAAATGAAGCTTTGCCGGGACCCTAACTTTGGGGCACCACGCCCTGAAACAACACATCAGTGTCCCCCAAACCGGTGGCCTGGGAGAAACGGGGCTCAGTTTGTGGTGGCCCAAACCTGCCCCGCAGCAACAGCACAGAAAGCAGCCCCCAGTGGAAACGAAATGCCCATTGCAGCCATAAAGGCTCCACCACCTCGCAGAAGGGAGCTTTTTCTTTTTTGACATCATCTCCCGGCCCCAAATTATCCGCTCCTCGCTACTCAGGGCGCCAGAAAGCCCTTTTCAGCGAGGCGATTGAAAAAAGAGACAAAAAGTATCGCCCAAACCCACCCTAAGGTGCAAGCAGCTAAACCTGCTCCTGTCCAAGTTTTTTGGAAATGCATCCCTCCCTTTTTCCCAAAAGGGTGGACTCTGCCCCATTCAGAGAACTAATGGGTTGTGCCGGGGCCCCAGTGGAAGTTCCAAGCCCCTAATTTCCCTTTTTCCCAAAAAAGGGAAAACCCCCCACCCTTCCAAAAAATAAAGTAGAACAGAAAAGGGGGGTCAGTCCTTGATTTTTTTCGGTTTTTTTCCCCAAAGGGGCAAAGGCACCCCACGCGGAGCTGTAAATACGGGCAGGGCCATACATGTCCCCTTTTTCCCGGGCCCACCGGGTGAAGTGCTTCCCCGCCAGGCAAAACCAAAAAAATTGGACAGGGGATTTCCCCTTTTCCCCCCTCCACGTTTTCAAACTGCTGCACCTGCGCCCGAAAATCCCCCCCCCTCCTCCTCCCCCCACCACCACCATCTCCCGCCTCCCCAAGTACCCGGGTCCAAAACATACCACATTTTTTAAAGGGGAAGCGGTGGGCACGCAGTTCTTAAAACCTGGGTTGCCCCCGGGGAAAGAAGCCCCACAGGTGAAAGGAAACCCGCTCCGCGTCCCTGCAAACAAGAAATCGAAAGTGTGGCTTTCCCGCGCCAAAATGCAAATCGGAACCAGGGGAGGGGCAATGGGAAAAGGGAAAATGGGTCCGCGCCCGCCCCCGAGGAGGGTGGTCCATGCGCCCTGCATGGCGCATTGTTCCAAACTGTTGTGAAAAGGTTTTCCCCCGATATTCAAAAATTCTTAAAAAGGGCCCGGAAACTGGGGCCAAAAGCCCCTTTATCCATTCCCTTTCAAAGCCAGGAATACCCCCTCAGTTGCAGCGGGAGAACGGGGCCCCCCCCAAAACACTCTGATAGGGAAATTTTTCCCCCCCCGCTGGAATTCCACCTGCACAGGTTTGGGGCCACTGTAAAAACAGAGAAAGGGGCCCTTAACGAAATTTTTTTATGATCCCGGCAGACAAATACAAAACCCCGTTAAACTTTGATGTCAGCCGTGGCAGCTCATGCGTGGGCACCTGCCGTTTTTTGAGGGCCCTTCCAGGGGGCGAACCTTTTTTGTCAGTCCCAGGACTACGGGATGAAAAACATCAATTTCCCCTGCTTCAAGTCCTGGAACGAAAGCTGGGAAAAAACTGTCTGGGGGAGGGGGCTGGAGACTGGCGATTACATTTTCGTGGCCACATGAGTCCCGGGGGGGACTGAAATGGAGGGGGAGGACATTGGAGCAGAAGCTTGCCCGGTGAAATGAGTGGATTTTCTACCCCGGGGACAAGAAGGAGGGGCAGGAGCACTGGGGGGAGGGGGAAAGGAGATGAGGGGAAAATGAGGCAGAGACCCCCAAGCCCCTTTGGGAGTATACAGTGGGGAAAAGGAGGCCCGGGAGCCCCTCGGGGGTTTACTTGTGCAAAATGGCCCGCCCGCATGCTTATTTGCCCCGGCTATGACAGCCGAATAGTCCCCCGCATCCCCCCAGAGGGTGAAATTCTTTGGGTCTCCACCCTATTGGGCCCCCGCTAACCCGGGCCCAAAATGGGAGGGCCTTTTTTTTCCCCCTATTTAGAAAGGGGAAAACAAACACAAATACAAAGGGAAAACCTCCGAATCATTGGCTGCTGCCCCATGTTCGGCATCGCCCTCCTCGACCGGCTGAAAAGGGGGGGTTCCCCCAGGCGCTCACTACTACTGCCGCGGCTGGTGGGGGAAGGGGGGGGGGGAGGGGCAGTACCAGCCCCCAAACTGTAGTAACCTAAGCGGAGTCACTATTAGCAGCTTCCCCCCAAACCCCCCTATGAGAAGGGCATTCGCCAGCAGCAAACAGGGCCCGGAGCAGTCCCTGAACCAACAGGGTTTTGGCCTTACTTGGACAGCACTCCCACCTCAATTAAAGATCCGCTGGACTACGGGCCCGCCCCAAAATGGGTTGTGACTGCAACTTTGCCGATTTTGCTTTGGAAAAAAGTTGTCCCCCGGGCCCAAAGGTAGGGGGGCATGGGGGTGTTTTTCCAGTGGGCGGGGGCCATCTTACCCCAATGAAAACCCCGGGGTTTGTCCACGGGAAATGTGGGAACAAACTGATTTTTGCAAGATGAATCAGGCGTGGATCGGCCAGGTTTTTCCATACACCAATGCCTTAGGTTTCGGGGCGGGGTTTTCAAACTCCCGCCTCAGCCACTATTCTGATGCCCCCCCCACCTAAATTGCCACACATTGCTGACATTTTCCCACCATTTCCTACCCCAACTTTACCGGGAAAAAAAATTGTTTTTGCCACCCACCTCAACACTCTGTTATTTTCCCACTTTTATGCCCCATGCTGGCTGCTGCTGTTTCTGGGCCGTGACATCCACACTGGGGGGGGTTCTTTGTCCCAACTGTCCTGACCTCTTTTCTGCGCTTTTGGCTGCTGCCATTTTCCCACCCCCCCCCCCCCCCCCCCCCCACACTTTTTCTTTGTGCCACTCCCTGACCTCATGCTGCTCCCGCCGTTTTTCTCCGCTCTCAGCCCATTGTGCCATTCTGTTTTTCCCTCCTTTTTGCCACCTCCAAATTCTTTGGGTGCCACTGCCTGATCCATACTGCTGCCGACGTGACCTTCCAACGGGTGTATTGTGCCACTCTGGGGGCCTAATACGTTTTGCCGCCTCCAAAATTTCCATTGTGCCCTGCCTAAATCTATGCTGCTGCGTGGGAAAACCCCACACTGTGTGATTGTGCCATTCTGTGGCTTCCCCCTGTTTTGCCCCCCTCCGGGAAAGTCATTGTCCCACACCCTGACCTATAGCTGCCCCCCCCCCCGTGACCCCCCGGGCTCCATTCATTTCCCACCTGTGGCTTCCCATGTTTTGCCCCCCCCCCTTCCCCCCAGAATGTCATTGTCCACTGCCTAAACCCCAGCTGCTGGGGGCTGCCGGGGCCCACCCCCCACACCTGTTACTAATGTTCCCAAACCTTTGAGCTTCCCCGCTTGTTTTTTTTCCAGCTTTCGCCTTTTCATGAATTTGTTAGGCAATTCCCGCTTGAGTTTTTTGGGCAGGTTTTTTCCCCTTTTAAATGCTCAGGGAATTTTTTAGTGAACGATTCTAAGGGGCGGGGCCCGTCACTGCGTCTACTAAAACACAACCTTGTATAAACCAAACCAAAACTCCCTCGCATATTTAAGCTGGCAAAACGGGTTTTACACACCCTCAGGCCTGTGCAGCCCGGGAAAAACTGCTTTTTTAACGCAATTTTGTGCCGAATAAAATTTGGGAAAGAAACGAATTTGTTTGGAAAAAAATTTGGCGAAGTGACCCAATCGAATTTTTTTAGAAAATTTTTTTCCCTCTCTAGTTACCCCGCCTTTTTTTTATGAAAGGGGGCCCCCGATAGGCCCCAATTTCATACACACCAAAAGATAAGCTATGTCCCCTGATTTGTCCCCAAGCACTTTTTCAGGTTTCAATGGGGCCTTTTTTTGGTGCATTTAAATTTACTATGCAGGGTATAGCTGACAGCAGATTTTTTAGAGGATCGGACTTTACTCTGATTTAATACCCCTAAAAACTGCCGTGGTGCCGCCAATTTTTGGACATGTCGCCCTTAATGTAATATACTCCATGCATATTCCATGTGCCCAACACAAAATGCTAACACTCTCTGCTCCACAGTTTTACAGGGCAAAATTACTGGAAAAAATACCAAATATGAGGTGTTAGCAGATATTTTGGCCAAAATATTGATCTAATCTCAACATCATGGAGCCTGTCTGGGATTATATGAAAAGAAAAAAGGATCGGAGCAAGTCTGCATCCACAGAAGATCTATGGTTAGTTCTCCAAGATTTTTGGAACAACCTACCTATTGGGTTCCTTCAAAACCTATATATAACCTAGAACAACTGATACAGTTTTAAATACAAAGGATAGTCGCACCAAATTCTGATTTTTTGATTTCTCCTCTGTTAATTAATTTAGCTTTTTGCTAATGTTAAAAAACAACAAATTCATAACACTTTAAATTTCAAAGCATTCTTATTTTGCAGCATTTATTCCACTTTTGCAAAACTTTTGCACAGTACTATATATCAAACCATATATGTACATTGTATTTAGATATATATTAAAGCACACACACAACCAAAGCAAACAAACTCACATGATATTTGTCAAAATGCATATAGACATTTATTTATAGATAGATATGAGATGGTCCATCATTAGACAGATATGAAATAAAAGAACACATTTATTTGGATGCAGTTCTGGATGGTCCTCTTGCTACCTGTTCACAGTTCTCAACACATTTTGCTATACAATAGAATGGTGGGAAGTTAAGGCTAATTGTTCCCCGGTTCCTAGAACTGAATTACTGCAAAAATGATTTAAATGAACAGGAATCCTACAGGTCAGAGAACTAAGAAACAAATGACCCCCTCTCCTTCAGGACCCTTTGCAGCTGCACATGTTGCAGAATATCCCACCTTGTATCAACCTGTTATTCCATATCTAGAAGATGTCAGCCTGAAAACTAATGCCTGCAGATCCTGATATTCCATCTGTGTAGTGTAAGAATCTCATATTACAGTTATATAAATGAGCAGGCTAAAACCAATGTGATGTTGTTGTTTAATTCCCCACTAGGAGAAAAGGGCTATAAAAACACCCGCTGAGAAATAAAAAGCTTTTCAAATACTCTAATAGGGAACAGGCAGTAAAGCTTCTATACATGCTTTATATAAATAGTGTCATTCTCTGAGGCTGCATGGTAGTAAACTCGCTGGATATGAGAGTGCCCCTCTTTCAGACCCAGGCTAATTAAATAGCTGGCTAAAGGAGCACAGGCCTATACTTAAACTCTTTTTCAAGAACATAGCCACAAATTGTACACATAACATAATAATAAGTACTTTTATAATGGATAGACTAAACACGGCACATAGCTATATATCTCTTTAAATACCTAGACTATACAGTAGCATATATTTTTAGACATGAGAAAGAAAATGTAATTTTCAAGATGAACATGACATTAAAGTGGATTTATGAACTGTACTTTGTTGCCCTACCTGCATAGAATAAAAGAAAATATATACAGTGTACTGGATTTCATTCAGTAATTTTATGTAACAAATGAATAAAATATTTCCAGGAGACAATGGAAGGCTCTTGCACTAACCCACTAACAGGGCATGTGCCCCCCGGTTCTCTGGGCAAGAAGCCAATGTGATAGAATATTTACATTAATTTCTATAATTTTCTATATGTGTCTATTGTTTATTTAACTTTTCCTCATGTTTAATTTTTTTTTAGGTACGGGGTTACATTTAGATTTTAGCTTAATAATTCTCCAATTGTCAATAGCCAATGGACATAGCATCCTAACTGTCTCTCCTCATTAACACATGTGGAGATTTTTACTATATGGGTCTGTATAAATGTTTATATTTTTGTGCAGAATATTCATTATATGTTTTTTTTTTTTTTAATTTACTAAACAAATTTTGTTTCTAATAAATGTTACGAGTAGCACTGCAGCCTGTTACTTCAGCTAGGGTAATGCTCGTCTCCTGTTGTGTCATGATGTGCAACACCTCTGCTCATCACTCCAGCTGTTGTCTGGCTTCCCCTAAGCTGTCTCTTCCCTAGGTGCTAATAAAAAGAGTGAGGTTACTGTTAATTGGCTGCTGAGAAAGCTGGGTAGCGTGTGCTGGTCCTTTAAATCAGCAAGAACCAGCTTTCACTATCCTGCTTTCCAAAAAGCCAATTATCAGTTATATTAATCCTTTTGGCACCTCCCCCTTCCTCTTGTGCCAGTTTATATAGTTTTAAGAGTGTTTTGCTGTTCGTTTTCCCAGCATTGACCTTAGGCTCATTTGTGACCAATTTATGATAGAACTCCACCTGCCCTGACCTTCTGCTTGTGACCCAGCCATATCTTTGCCTGACCCCCTGTACCATGGTTGCAAATCAGCTGTCAATGCAAGTAACCACATGTGGTGGGGAAAGAGATAGGAGTAGTGATATAGGAGTTCCCTGCAACAAAGTTCAGATCCCTTGTAGAATTAGTTAAGGTTTGAAAACCAGGGGACTCCTTAAATTCCGCTCCTTGGTGTGGCCTTTCAACAAAATTAGTGGCAAACACAGAAGATCCACCACTTGTCTGTATAGAAGTAACTACTGCCAGAACTGCTGTAGAAAGCTTCTGAGACCTGATTCTCCCACCGACATAGAGTGAGTGACACATTTATCAGTGTGTGTACACAGAAAAAACTACCAATCACTGTAAATGGGTGGAAAGCAAGAGCCTCATTCTTTTAAGCTATTAGTTCTAGCTCAGTTTAAGCAGACTTATGTATGGAAATACTGAATAAATAAAAAAAATGATACACCCCTTTGTTATATGTTGGCCTCAGGTAGGAGAGCTAAAAAAGACAGCTTACAGTTTCCCACCAATGCTATTTTTCCATCTGATCTTCAGATTGGGTATGGAAAGATACAACTCTATGCTAGGTGGTACAATTGCTGAGGCAGCCACATGTCAATTACATACATGAGCCCTATTCATTAAAATAGGGCATATACACAATATTCAGTGTAACTCTTGTGCCCAAATAGCATAGAAGCAAAACTTTAACCCCTTACCGACATTGGGCGTACGATTACATCCTGATCGGGAAGGTGTTCCCGCAAATGGACATATTGGTATGTCCTGGACAACATGTGGGCTCACAAGTGGAGCATGGGACCAGCTGTATATTATAGCTGGCCCCATGCTTTGTCACCCATGATCAGAGTGAGCGCCAGACGTTGTGATTAAACCCTTAGCTGCACGGTCAATCGCAACCATGGCAGTTAAGGGGAAGACAGATGAAGAGAATGTGATTGTGGCTGCCGATACTCTCTCTAGCAACCCAGAAGCCTAACAAAGGCTTCCAGGCTGCCTGTGATATAACTATACCCAGCTGTGCCCTGAGGGCTCGGCCGGGCATATAGATTGACAGTGTTAATGTATAGCAGTACTACTATGTACTGTTATGTATTGTAACAGTGCTCTAAAGATCACTTATTCAAGTCACCAATTGAGACAAGTAAAAAAAAAAAATCTTAAGTTAAAAAAAGAAAAACCCAAACACAATAAAACACAAAAACACACATACATCGTCCTTTTCCCCTTTACAAACAGCAATTGCTACAAAAAGATAAAAACAAATAAAGTGCACATATTTGCCACATGTGCAATGAACTAGCCTATAAATTCATAATGTTATCTAACCCACATGATGAACACTGTAAAAAACAAATAAAAATACATTTGGTATCACTGTTATTGTATCGACCTGATGAGTAAACTTAACTTGTCATTTATACTGCACTGTGACTGCTGTAAAAATAATTAAAAAAAAAACTGCCAGGATTGCTGTATTTTGTTCAACCTGTCTCTCAAAAACCTTTATAAAAAGCGATCAAAGTGTCATGTGAGCCCCAAAATGGTATCACTGAAAAAGTCTACTCATCCCACCAAAAAACAGGCCTTTTATAACCTCCATATAAAAATAAAAAAATTGTCAGCTTATAACTACTTAAAAATAAAAAAATTTACAAACACATTTCTATTGTGTAAAAGTAGTAAAACATAAACAAACTATATAAAGTAGATATTGTTGTAATTGTACCGACCAGCATAGTAACGTTATCATGCATTTATGCTAAACAGTGAATACTGTAAAAATAAACCCCAAACACAATGGCAGAACTGAGTTCCCCCCCCCTATATTTATGGCCCAATGCTAAAAAAAAAACCAAGGAACACCTGTGGGTCTGAAATGCACAATATACCCCTAAATTGGATCCCTGAGGGATATTGAATCCAAAATGGGGTGTCTTCTGGAAGGTTTCACCTGTTCTGGTACTTTGGAAATGCAAAACAGCACACACCACATTCTGCATTCAAAAAGCCTGATAGCACTCCCTCCCCTGTATGCCTTACCTAGCAGTTTACACCCACGTATAGGGTATTGACGAACTTGGAAGAAATTGCGTAATACATTTTGGGGTGCTTTTTTCCAGGATTCCTTGTGAAAATTAAACATTTTTAACTACAAATGCAGATTGTTGAAAAATGTAAATTTTTCATTTTCACAGCTTAACGCTAAAAAAAAAATGTGAAACACCTGTGGGGTCGATATACTCATTACATCCCTGCATATATTCCTTAAGGGGTGTAGTTTCCAATATGGGATCTTTTAGGGATGTTTATTAAGTTTTAGCACCTCAGGATGTGCTCAGACCTGAAACGGCACCTAAAGAAAATCAGAATGAAAATGAGACCCCGAAATCCAGTAGGTGCTCCTTCAAATAGAACACTAGCGCCACACATGGAATATCTCTAAAAATGGCAGAATTGAGGAAATCAATATTAAGCTTAACTTCCCAGATCACATCTACCATATCCCACTGAATAATGGATAAAATTGGAAAAACTGCAAAAAAAGTTACATTTTTAAATTTCACCTCCACTTTACTTTAATTTCTGTAATACACCTAAAGGGTAAACAAATTTCCTAAATGCTGTTTTGAATACTTTAAGGGGTGCAGTTTCTTAGATGGAGTCATTTATGTGTATCTAACATACAGGCCCCTCAAAGTCCCGTCAGAGCTGGACCGGTCTCTAAAAAAAATCTATGTTGCAAATTTTCTTGAAATGTGAAAAATGACTACAAAATTTTGAAGCACGCTAAAGTTATAAAAAATTAAAAAGACATTTTCTAAATTTTCACATTGTGATATTTTTCACACATAAACAAGGATTGTATGGACCAAAATGTATTACTTAAGGCACCATATGTCTTGAGAAAAGAATCTCTGAATTATATGGATAGGCAGAAATATCAAAAAGTTATTCCCACATAAACTGTGACACATCAGATTTAAAGACATGGGTCTCTGCCAGGAAGGCCAAAACATGGCTGTGGCAGGTGAGGGGTTAAAGAGCCAATGAATCAACAACAAGTGGACTTATCGGGTCACCATGGATGGATAGTCCATAAATATTGTACACGTTCAGTGTATAGACACAGATTAGAATTACCAAGCTAATTTTATACCACTAGGTAAATAGACACTTTCTACATGTTGTGTCACTGCAACTTTTTAATGGTATTGTTTGCTATAGCAGGTATAAATGTAAGAATTAGGTATAAAGATTATTGAATTGGACAATGTGACATTTACAATTGTGAATATCACTGAATTTCTTTTTACCTTTACCATGCACCAGTAGTTGTTAGGTGGAGTATTTTGAGGACCATGAAGCACCTGCAATACGAGCAGAACTAGGTTTCCTCAACTAAAGAACAGACATAAGCACAGTCAAACAAGCCATGGGTCAAGTATGGAGGTTAGGAAGAACCAGGTACTGTATGTGGTAGAACTAAATGAGTACGTAGGAGAGTTGGGTTATAGTAGGTCAGGTTTAAATAGAGCAGCACACACAAGCCAAAAACAGGGAAATAAAACTTATGTCTGGCACACAAGTCAGCGAGCAGACTCATATGTGCTTTCTGCATGCATCACCAATTATGCCTATCTGTCTATTAGAGTTATGGCTTTGAAGAGGTAAATGCAAAACTGGAACCTGAAGAATAAAGTTTATTCCAACTATGAAGACATACTTGGAATACTATTCATTAATAAAGGGAAATAAATGGTTAATGACAGAAATAGGACTGATTGCTTCAAACATTGTGTAACAGGTTATTAACACTGTCTGTTACAGCAATGCTTGTCAATTAACAATATCACAATTTTAAAGTTTTCACACATAGTTATTAATAGGTGCGATATCACAGGAACTGGCTTATGCATGCAGGTTTACCTGCACCAGGAATCCTTTAATAACAGCTGTTCAGAGCTCCATGAGGCAGTCATGATACTTATGTACTTCTAAGTAAATATAGCTCATCATGCAAGCAACTTTGTTCTTACTTTATAAAGAAAGAATAAGGGTTTGACCATCTGTGTTGAGTGCAGCAAAGTGAACATATGTTGAAATAATTTACTTTCTTTAATAACTACTATACTAGTAGTAATAGCTGCAGAAGTAGAGTAGAAAGCAGGGGCATTACTAAGGTCTTAACACATCCGGGCAGTGACCACTGTGTTACAGTTTGCTCAGTATTGCCGGGTTCACACAGCATTTTTCGTGCCACATCGTAAACTGCGACATGTATTTTTATGCAGAAAAAAAATAATGTTCCTGTCACAAATTTTACGCATATTCCATATAGATGCTGCCCATCACCTCAACAGTACAGTATATATTGAAAATCAGCAATTACAAATTTGCTTTATCTATGTATGATTGTGTAAGGGTATGTGGACACGGCGTGTTGCAGGCATATAGCGGCTTGTACTGTGTGCGCCGCTGTACACCTGCAATACGCCTGTTGCTTCAGAAGTTGCCGCTGGTCAGCACGTACTTCTGAAGCGCTCCTACTGACATTTACGCCCCGGGAAGAAGTGACATGTCAATTCTTTATCCTAACGCTTATTGTGCGCCAGGGAAAATGACAGTTATTCATAGCTCTCAATGAGAGCTATGAATTACCACCATATTTGCAGGGCGCAATTTGAGCATATTGCAGTACAATTACATGTTGAATTATGCCCTGTATATACGACGTGTGTAATACTCTAATACCTCTAAATAACTGTAATAAAGTTAACAAATAATACACCAATTGGGAAATCCTATTATTTTTTTCAAAAAATA
>JAODAL010073691.1:0-14649 GCA_025379985.1 Phyllomedusa bahiana
ACAGGCAGTCAAATGCCCCTGTGCTGCTTTTTACATGCCAGGATGACGGCTCCTTGGGCACCAAAAGAAGGCCCCTTTCTTTTTTCACAAAAACATGTTGGTTTTTGCTTTTTTAAGGGTTTTTTTGTGATATATTTTTATAATGTTTGTACAGGAATAAACTACACTAAACCCTTTAATGTGTCAAGATATTTTTAAACGGAGAAGATCTTTCAGCCCCAAAATTACCCCTTTTGGTATTTTGGGGATTTACCCCATTAAATTAGTTTTCCCTGGCGGCCTGAGAGTCCCAGGAGCGTCTGAGCAGAAGTTTGGGCAGCTGTGGATTATAACAATAATTAGTTTTTTATTGATTGTAAAAATTTCAGTAAAAAACCCACAGGTGGCAGTAAATATATTGAGTTCTCCCCTTTTATATTGCTTTACCACGGGGAAATTTTGCGCTTGTCCCCCCCCCTTTTTGTTTTTTTTGTGAAATGCACAACAGACATTTAAATAACATTAAAACTGGACAAATGAAACCCGACTCAACCTCACGGACTACAATACCCTGTACTGTATTACACAAGCACATCACATCAGAAATAAAATAAAAGCCATTAAAATATTATCTTAATTAATATAAACTGTGGTAGTGATGTTCTTGGCGAATCCAATTTCAGCAAAGACCTCGGTTGCCACTTTTGCCTTAACAGAAATAGGGAGTGCAAAAAAAAAATAAATTTTTTAAAACATTGATAAACACTGATTAAAAATTCTTTAATTTAAATCCCTTCAGTTACAGCCATTTTCGCCAAAAAGAAAGAGCCCCTTTTTTGCAAATCTGATATATGAAATTTTTATGTGAAAATAACTTTTTGATACTTTTAACAACCAAAAGGAGTTGTTTTTTATGGATGGTTTGGCTTTAAGTTAATAAAAATAGTGGCCAACAAACCTTGTTTTTTTTGTGATTTCTGTGTGGAGACGATATTAACGCACAAAATAGTTCAGAATACCCTCATATTTTCTGTTGTGGGTTTTTGGCACATTTTTCAAATGTCTTTTTTTTTTTTTAAAACCCACTAAGGGCTTAGAAATTTTAAATAGCAATTTTTTTACATTTTTCAAAAAAATTTTCAAAACAGATTTTTTTTTTGAGACTTCCAGTTCGAGGGGGCTTTGAGGGGCCTGTATGTTAGCCCACAAAAGACCCATTAAGAAACTGCACCCCCTTAAACCTCTTTTCCCCCATAGGGCGCCATATGTCCTATGGGGAAAAGCGTTCCCGCAAATAGAAATTTGGGCACCCCCTGGGGGTTAGTGGGTTTAAGCAAGCCCCCACGATCGCGACGGGGCCCAAGGTATTTACCGTCCCCTTTTCCCCGCATCCCCCGCGGCCGGAGTGAGTCCCCGGGGGGTGATCAACCCCCTAACTGCAGCGTTATTAAGATGCCGAAAAACTAACCGCAACAGAAAAAGGACTCCTCCTGCCGCCTTGGGCGCGCTGCCGCCGATCAGCGGGTTCTCCACCGGCAGCACGGAAATAAAGAGCACTTTACGGCTGTCTGTGACTCACCATGCCAGAAATCATTGTGGGCATGATTGACGTCCCCCCTGGAGACCAGTATACAGCGCTTGTCGGTGATCGGGAATTTGCTGATACAAATTCCCTATGGGGAAAAGCAAAAAAAAGTGTAATCAGTTAAAAAAGTAAAACACAAACACAAAAAATAAAATAAAAACATGTACACCGCCCTTTTCAAATGCCAATCGCCCCAAAAAAGATCAAAATTATATAAAGTAAACATATTTGGGATGCTGTGCCTAACGTCTACCTTTAAATCTGTCTGTTTAAAAAACCCCGCAGGGAAAGTGTTAAGAAAAAAAAAACAAAAGAATTTGTGATTTTTTTTTCTTCCCCCGACATAAACTCACAAAAACTCATATAAACGCCATAATTGTACCAATTAAAACATCAGTTCACAAAGGGGAAAATGTTTGCAAAATTAAAAAGTTGCAATAGTTAGATGGGATTTAGCTACTAACTGATTTGTTTCTAATAGATCATTTCTCTTCTTTTCTCAACTATATTGGTTGCCCTGTTCAGCATCCAATCAGGTTATTTTCTCTGTGTGAATCTCTTTTTTGAGGCAAATAAATTAGAAAAGGTTTTTTCCTCAGAATACGCCCGTTTAATCCCTGTGAACTCACCCACTGTATGGAATGAATAGTATGTCTGGGATGATTACTTTCAGCATGCAATATGGCATTACCAGACATATCTTTACGAAAAAACAGATGTGATGACTCTGCCCTAGAAGACATCCCCAATGTACTGAATTTATATATATTTTTTATGTTTTACTGCTTTTACACAATAAAAAAACTTTTATGTAAAAAAAGAAAACACATTTTTTCTTTAAACTTTTTTTTTTTTGTGTATGGAGCTGTGTAGGGGCTTGTATTTTTCAGGATGAGTTGTCATTTTTATCGATACCATTTTGATCACCTTTAAATCCCTTTGTTGTGAGGCAAGATAAAGAAAATACAGCAGTTCTGGTAGTGCTTTTCATTTGTACTTTTAACAGCGCTCACCGTGCAGTATACATGACATGTTAGTTTTACTCCATTGTTCAATACAATTACAGCCATATCCAGTTTATATTGATTTTTATGTTGTAGCACTTTAAAAAAAAAAGTGTTTTATTGTGTAAAACAATATTTATGAATCGCTATCTTTTGGTAGTCATAATTTTTTTCCCCAATATTTGGAGCTGTGTAAGGGCTTTTTTTTGTGTGGGATGAACCGATGTTTTCATTGATATCACTTTGGGGTTTATATGATTTTTTGATCACTTTTTATTTAATTTTATGTGTATTGGGAAGAACAAAATTCGCAATTCTGACACTGGTTTTGGTTTTGTTTTTTTACAGCGTTCATCGTGCAAGTTAAACAACATGACAGATTTATAGGTGAGGTCGTTACACCTATAAATGTATATTGCAATGGGAAAAGGGCAGTGTCCGTGTTTTTACTTTGTTTTCTGTGTTCGGTTTTTTTCACTTTTTTTTTTTATTTTCACATGATTTATACTTGTTGTCCCCATAGGGGACTTGACCACAATGATTTGCCGATCACTGTTACAACACATAACAGTGCCTGTACTGTTATGTGTGAGGAAACTGTCGTCATCATGGCAACTGTCAGTTACCAGGGTAGTAGCGTCACAGACAGCTCGGAAGTCTTTGTTAGGCTTTCAGGTTGTTCTGGGAGCCATTGGTAGATCGCGATTATGCTGCAGGTCTGCCAATGGAGACAGAGGGAGCCCCCTTTGTCTTTCCCTTAGCTGCTGCGGTTGCAATTGATCCCAGTGTCTAATGGGTTAATCGACATGCAAAATCCTGACCTGTCAATCTCAATCTTGTAGTTAGAATGTTTAAACAGATAAAAAGCTATCACTGTCAATCATTGTTAAGAATAGTTACTTCTGTACACTAAACGATTTTTCCCCTATTTGAATAGTAACATTTCATTAATATTTTTCTATTTTTAGTTTTTTCTGAAGAAAATCTTTGTGAAATATATTTTTTTTATACTTTGATTGTAAATTAATTTTTGCTCCTCAAAATGTAGGTCAGAGGGTCAATAGATTAGGATTTTGCATGTTGTATAAATGTTTTATCAAAATTTTTTTTAATTTTTTCCTATATTAAATGAAATTTAATTAGATATTGATCACTGTTGAAATTTTATTTTCCTGCTCTTAGCCTATAATCTACATACGGAAGTAGCTGACGCCCAAGGTCTCGCAGGCACCTGAGGTTCACCAAGCAACATCAGTACAATATTTTATAAGCACTAAAATACTATTTTAACGGCATTTATTTTATTTCTAGCCTGCTGTGATGTCTTTTTAATCTCTGATACTATTACGATAACTCAGTAAAATTACGATTGAGAATGGAATTTATTTCAGATGCTGTATTGCTTTTATAATTTTGGATTATATAACTTTATATTAATTTTATATTATTTAATTTTATATAGTTGTATAATTAACATAAGTTAGTTTATATCACTTTAGTGGTGTTAGCTGGGAAATAATTGGTGTTTTTTGCCTATTGTTGATATGAGTTTGTTAAGCATGGCCCCCGCTGTCTTTCAGGAATTCTGTCAAGTCTTTTTCACACCCTTTTTAAAAGCACCAAACCCTGGGATTCAATGTGCCACATTTTGAACGGATTTCAAAATTTTCCCCACATATGTCAGATGTTACACAACCTTTGAGAAGTATGGGCTTCGAGGTAGCACCAGTTTTTTCCCACATGTCCCCTATATTCTACAAACCCTGCGGCCAAATAAAAAATCTGTTGGCTTTTGGGTCATCATTACTGGGGCAACCTATACTTTGATGTTTTAGACCAGAAATAATCAATAGAGCATACCCTACATTGTGACCTCTTGATCAAAATGTTTAATAGATTCTGGTCTTACCTCCAGATGCGAGAGTCCTATAGGCAGGGCTGGGTTGAGAGTAGAATTGTAACTCACAAATAATCCATATGACTCTGAACAAATACTCTGTGTAGGGTTGCAGATTACTCACAGTATATGAAGATTCTGTTACTGTCTGAATTTTAGAGATAACAAAAGATAGGAATTTACAGTCAATTTGTTCTGCTGTTTTTCTGTCAACATTGATTTTTTTTCCAGTTAAATTGTCTTTAAATAGGTCCAGTGGCCATTCCTGATATGTAAGTTTTACAAAATACTTGTGTTCCCTACGAAATAACAATTCTGGAGCCTTTTCACTTATAACTCTGTGTTGTGCTGCTTTTCTGTTATTCCTCCTAGAAATGTGATATTGAATCAGTCAGCTGGGTGTTTTTTCATTCCAATCTTCTCAGTATTGTGTTCCTACAATAAGTTGCAAAAGTATTCATACCCCTTAAACTGTTCCTAATTTTTAAACGTGACAGCCACAAACTTAAATGTATTATATTTATGCTTTATGTGACAGAGCAACACAAAGTAGCATGTATTTGTGAAGTGTAAAGAAAATTGTAAGGAACCCCAGGGCCAAGATGGGACGACACGGAAAGACAGACAGTTTGAGCCCTAGCGATAGACCACCAAAGCTGTCCCATCCTACTTGCCGGCCCTGCCCTAAGCAGTCAGCGACTACTGGATGAAGGTCCCTTCACTGGTTAAATTAAGCACTAGACAAGACAGACAAACACAATAAAGAATAGTCGGGCGGAAAATGGGTTAATCTTGAGATAGCAAAATTGGAGGCGGCCAAAGAGGTCTGGATTTTGACTGGGCCATTTTAACACATGAATATGCTTTGATTTAAACTAATCCTTGTGCTCGGGTTTGTATGTTTGGGTTTTGCCCTGCTAAAAATTTGAGTTCATCCATTTCAAGTTTTTTGCACCCCTTTAAAACCCCTTACCGTCTATAGTTGAGTACGTCATAGCGCCGGCAAGCGGCTTTGAATGGGTGCGGCGCGTTTTCCCGTTTCACGCCCCCGGGTGTTATGGCAAATTTGAAAGCAAACCCCCGGCAGTGTCACCGGGGGGGGTTGGCGTTGCCCCCGCGCTTTTTTAACCCCTTTTGACCCCGCGGAAAAGATGCCGCGGCTCTAAAATGAATTAAAAAAACGGGCCGTGCACCGTTTCTTCAGCCCCGATCGGGAACGGGATAAGATCGCTGAGCCCCGGAGTGCTAAATGGCAGCGCAGAGCCTTTGAAGGCTCGATCGCTGCCATGTTCCCCTTTTGCCCCATTCCGGCCATAGGGGGAATGGGGAACCCCCCCCTTATGTACAGTTAATTCATTGTCTTGCAATGCATTGACTGTATTAAGAGACGTTTTGCCTTCTAAAGGAGATTTGCTGCTGCGCTGTTTGCTGGAAAAAAGGGTTATAAATAAGTGGTTTTAGCGAGTTTTTCTGAGCGGGCGGTGTGTCTGTTTTGTTCTTTGTGTCTTTTTGTTTAAAGTTTTCTTTTTGCTTAATTTTGGGAATTTAATATTGGGGGACTTTGATTTGGGGTTTTTTAGAAAGGGCAGTATTATACAGATTTTTCTATGTATCTGTATTTCTTTTTTTTTTTTTTTTTATTTGGTAACATCCCATGATTTCCGGTTTGCCCCCAAATGCTGTCCAGTACAACCGTGAAATGTATGATCCTTGAGCAACAGTTGAGGGGGCATATGCTGTGAAAGATGTGTGCACACTGCCATTTAGAAGCCCCGTATCCTGGTCTAAATAGAAAAGTGGCGACCTGGATCCATTGCCAATTTTGGAAGGATTTAGCTCATGAGAAATCACTTGCGGGTGTGAGGCTGAGGAGGGTGGTAGCATGGGGGTCGGAACTGAGGCAGCAGCTGGGTAACGTTAGAAAGAAGGGAGGGGAAAAAAGGGAGTGTCAAAAAGGTAGCCTAAATTTGGTAAAAACCCGAACAATTTTAAAGTTGGGGGGTTGGGGGGATGTCAGCCGAATGCATTGCGCGCAAGACAACCCCCCTGTCTGCCCATAAGTTGGGAATGGAGTCAGGTCAGGCTAGCGGTGTTTGGGTATTTGGGGGACCCCATTATTAGGGGAACAGACGGGGGCAATCGCCACAAAGACCGGGATCTCGAAAACAGTATTTTGTTTCCTGGGGCCCGGGTTAAACCATTCGCGGATCGGGCTGACAGATTGCTGGGGGGGGTGGTAAAACCCCACTGTCATGGCCACAGGCACCAATGACAAAGTTAGGGGTAGGTGGAGTGTCCTTTAAAAAAATGTTTCGGGACTTAGGCAAAAAGCTAAAGGGGCAAGGACCTCCGGGAAATTTTTTCAGAATATTACCGTTTTAGGGCCACACCAGAGGGGCAAGGGAGATTAGAGAGGGAAAAAGGGGCTCAAAAATTGGTGTTGGAAGGAGGGGTTTTGGGTTTTTTGGAGAACGGACGACTTCGTCTTGGCTACGGCTCTATGTTTGGGAGGGGCGCACCAAAATGGGGGGGGTGCAGCGTTTTGGGGGGGACAAAATGGCTAGGAATGGGGGATATTAAACTAGGGACGGGGGGGAGGGAAACTCAAAAAGGGAAAGATAGTGAAGTTTTAAAGACGGGGGAATTAGTAAAAAATCAGGGGTGGATGGGGGAGGGGGTGTGCAATAGATAAAAAGATGGGGAGAAAGGAATAAAACTGGAAAATCCCCTAAATTGCATGCTGACCTCCAAGATTCTGACCAAAAAATAATGAACTAGAAGATTAATTGCAGAAAAAAAAATTGACTAGGGGGATAACTGAGACTGGCTGGCAGAGCAACCCCGGGGCGGTTAACTTGCAGGGTTACAGTCTTTTTAGAAGTGCCGTAAAACCCCGGGGAAGGGGGGAGGTGTCTTTTCCTATGAAAAAACCCCTGTCTGAACCCAACACGCGGGAAGATAAGTAAGGTATGAACAGGTGGAATCACTAGGGGTAATTATACATGGGGGAAGTAACAGTAATAAAATTCAAATGGGGGTTGCTAGGGGCCTCCAAATTAAAAAAAAACCCATAAAGAATGTTCCCTCAGGCAAATAGAGAAGCATCTAACAGAATGAGGTGTTATTCTGGGCGACTTAACTCCCCAAAAAAACTGGGAATCTGAAACCTGTACTCTCACAAGGGGAAACAGGTTTTGTTTAAACAAAAGGTAATTACCTTTTCCCAAAGGGTGTGGAACCGACTAAGGGAAAGGCCCTTCAGATTAATATTGCTAAAGGGCCCTGAAAGTAACAAAGGTTAGTTGGGGGTACCTGGGGGAATAGTGCCAAAATATAATAAACTTCCATTTATCCTTAAATAGGCTCCTTTCTGGAGCCACAAAAAACTGATTTGAGGAAGGCAAATTTTACCCTGTAGAGAGGCACAAAAAAATGATTGATGGGCAAGGTTTTAAAAAAGAAAAAACAAAAAATAAAATGGAGATTTTTAAAAACCCCTTTTAGGGCCCACTGTAGAGGTAATACCATATGGTAAAAAAAAAAATTAGAAAAAAAAAAAAACCCAATGTGGATCAACAGGGAAAAGGAGGCAATAAAAAAAAAAAAGAAACGTTTAGCTACTAAAAAGGAGGGCAGTGAAGAACGCAAGGTTAGGGAAGAAAAAAAAAGTGTGTCAAATAAAGATAAAGGCAGCAAAGCGGAGACGAAAGATATTGAAAGAAAGTAAAATAACCCCAAAATATTTTTTAACTATAAAATAGTAAAAAGATTAAAAAAGAAAAGTTGGCCCTTTAAAAAATATGGGGGGAGCAGTAGAGGGCGATAGGAAAAAGCAGACCTATTAAACAAATTTTTTCTCCCCTGTATTTTCCCAAGGATGAGCTTCCTGTTGACAGGGGATGAGGTAACTCCAACTTTAAAAAATTTTTTTCCCAGGCAAGAAGTGCAGCCCCCGCCTTTGGGAAATTAAAAAGACAAATCCCCAGGCCCTGACGGTTAACCCACGTGTCCTCGGGGGTTAATGATGTCATGTAGGGCCCCCATTTTAAAATTTTTTGGACTGTCTAATAAAGGGGTTTTGTCCCAAAAGGATTGGCGCATAGAAATTGGTGCCAAATTCAAAAAGGGGGCAAAAAAAGGGCCCCGGAATTTTGGGGGCCGGTAAGCTTAAATTTTTTGTAGGTAAAAAGTTTGAAGGGGTTTTTCGAGTGCTACCTGGAGTATCTCACTGAAAATAAATGTATAAAAAGCCGTTCCGCATGGGGTTTTTGAAGGCGGGCCCCGTCGACTAACTCATCCCCTTTTATAGGAAGTCATGCAGATGGACGGGGGAGGCATGGGTGTCATTATTCCCGATTTTCTAAGCATTGATACGGTGCCCCATTTTAAAAGGTTGGGGAAAAAAAGTAAAGCTTGGATGGGGGAAAAAGTGGCAAATGGGTAGGCAACTGGGTCACTGATTGAAAACAAAAAGGGAAATTAAAGGTACATACTCGACGGTCGCTGTTACTATCCCCTTTAACATTTTCATTAATGATCTTTCCCGGGATTACACGTAAATATCGATCTTTGCAGTGATACAAGCTCTGGTAATCAACAATAGAGGGGTAATGTGTTATTTTCAAAGGGGTCTGGGTAAAATTTGGAGGCTGGGAGGGAAATGGCAGATGAGGTTTTAAAATAATAAATCAAGGTTAGCACATGGGGAGGAAAATCCCTTACTGATTACCCTTTTTAAATGGAAAAAACACTGGGTAAAGTGACAGGGGAAGGACTTGGGAATCCTAGTGACAGTAAAAAAAATTTTAAATGTAGCAGCCAATGTCGGCAGCACTGCCAAGGCAAATAGGATATGGGGGGTATTAAAAGGGGCATAGAGGGGACATATGAAACATTATTCTCCCCCTTTCAAGTCACTGTTAGACCACACATGGAATATTGTGTACAGTTTTGGGCAACAGTGACAGGAAAGACATTGTAGAGCTTTAAAAGGTACAAAAGGGGGGGGGCAAAAAAAATAAAAAAGGGTGGGTGGAACAGTACCCAGAAAGTTAGCAAGATTAGGGTTTTTTGTTTAGAGAAAAACCGGGCTTCGGGGGGGACATAAAAATATGTTTTAAAACATCAAAGGTAAAGAGATCTCTCCCAAGTTTTTTTATACCCAGGGGTGTATATAGAACTAGGGGGGATCCTCTACGTTTGGGAACGAAAGTTTCTACAAAAAACATAGAAAGGGTTCTTTATGTAAGGCATGAGGGCTATGGAATTCTCTGCCAAGGACTTTCATGGTGATTAATAATGGGTTAAAAAGGGTTTGGGTGCATTTCTGGAGGTAAAATAACAAGTTATAGTGATAGGATTCATAAAGGGGTATTGATCTAGGGATTTTTTTTGATTGCCAGATTGGAGTCGGGGAAGGGGAAATTTTTCCCCAAAAAGAAGACAAAGGCTTAAACCTCATTGGGGGTTTTTTTTCCTTCCCTGGATCAACACCTTAGCACAACAGGTGAACTGGATGGGGTCTTGTCTTTTTTCGGCCCTTTCAAAAATATGAAATTGAAACCAACGTGCCCCCCAGGGTCAAACACCCTATGGGGATCAATGTTAAAGTAAAAACAAAAAGAAAAAAAGTTTTAAGTACAAAAAAAGTATTAAAAGTTTAATCACCCCTTCCCCCCTTTTTTCAAATAAAAACAATAAAATAAAAAAAAAAGTTTACACACATTTGGTTCGCCCCCGTCCGAAAAAAAGTCCGTCTATAAAAAATAAAATAATTTATCCCCTACGCTGAACACCATAGAAAAGAAAAAATTCAAAAGCCAAAATTGCGTTTTTTGGTCATTTTACGTTGCATAAAAATTGGAATAAAAGTGATCAAAAAAGTCGCATGCGTTCCAAACTGCTAGCATTAAAAAGTACACTTCAGCCCGCAAAAAATGTACAAGAAATTTATTGGTCGCACAAAATGGCGCCACGGCACAAATTTCAAAGAAAGAAAATGTTTGGAATTTTTTTACAGTGCCAAAACATAACTGAAACCCTACATGTTTGGTATTGCTGGAAGCATATCAACCTGTAGAATACAGATAACACATCATTTTTACCGAAGTATAAACTCCGTTAAAAAAAACTCCCGCAAACATGGCGCATGTACGTTTTTTTCACATTTTGCCCCACTTAGAATTTTTTTGACGTTCCCCAGTATTTTTTTCTATAGCAATATAAATAACACCATTAGAAAGTACATCTTGTCCTACAAATAAAAGCCCTCATGTTTTCTATGTAGGTGGAAAAATAAAAAAGTTATGGCTTTCAGAAGGCGAGGACAAAAAAAAATTTAGAGCCATATTATTATGACCATCCGGCAGGAAGGGGTTAACAGGTTTTCCTCCAGGATTGCTCTGTATTTAGCTCCATCCATCTTCTCCTCAGCTCTGTCTAGCTACATAGTCCCTGTTGAAGCAAAGGCTCCAAACAGCATGAGGCTGCCACCAGCACAGTGAAGAAGGTTTCTTCACTGTGATGTGCAATGTTCGCTTTCCTCCACACATAGGGCGACATGTATGATTTTTGCCGTTAAGAAGCCAATTTTTATGCGCATTGTATTAGTGTAGAATGCGCCTGATTTATTAACCTGCTCTACTGTGGGTCATAAATCAGGCACATTCTAGTGCCTAAACGTCAATTCTGGTTCAGGTAAACCACTTTGAAAGTGGTTTACCTGTTCCAGCAGTAATGCGCCTGGAATTGCCATAACAAAGCTATAAATCTATAGCTTCGTACGCTTCTAGTGCCTCCCGCACGCCCTCCAAAATCAGGCACATTACAAAGTGCCATGGGCACTCTGTAATGCGCCTGATACTGGTGTCCCCTACATATCTTTTTTAAAGTTGTAACTGGGATTACTTATTGCTTGCTTTTGAAAAGGGCTTTCTTCTTGCCACTCTCCCATAAAGGCCAAATTTGTGGAGTACATGACTAATTGTCCTATGGACAGATTCTTTTACCTAAGAAGTTGATCTCTCTGCAGCTCATCCAGAAAGACCCTTGGTCTCTTGGCTGCTTCTCTAATTAGTAGTCTCCTTTTCTGGCCTGTCAGTTTATGTGGACAGCCATGTCTTGGTAGGTTAGCAGTTGTGCCATAATTCTTCAATTTATGGATGACGGATTGAACACTGCTTTGTGAGATTTTCAGAACTTGAGCTTTTTAAACTTAACCCTGAAATACACTTTCCCACAACTTTATTCCTGATCTGTCTGGTGTGTTCCTTGTTTTTCATGATGTTGTTTGTTCACTAATGTACTCTAAAAAAACCTGGGGCCTTCACAAAACAGATGTAGTTATGCTAAGAAAAAAATTCCATATAGATGTACTCTATTTAGTAATAAGGAGACTTTCAAAGGCAATCGGTCTCACTGGAGTTTATCTTGTGGAATTAGAGTCCAGTGGATGGATTACATCTGCATGCTACATTTCAGTTTTTGAACTTGCAAAGATTTAGTAAAGCACGTATAATTTTTTTTACACTTTACAAATGCTTGCTACTTTGTGTTGCTCTGTCACATAAAATATCAATACAATACATTTAAGTGTGTCGCTATAATGTTTGAAAATGAGGAACAGCTCAAGGACTATGAAAAATTTTGCAACTTTCTGTATACACAATGACTCTGCAGCTCTGATTGGACAGTGTCAAACTTTGCAGGAAGAAACTTTCAACTGGTAACACTCATCTGACAGATTGGTAATTGATTTTAGAGGGGAATAAAAAGAGAACCACCAATTACGATGTGGAAAAATATGCCCCAATTTCATGCTTTGGGGAATAAAATCATTTACTAAACAAAACAGTCGGGAAGATGTTACGGGGTCCTCTTTAACATTTTATTGATTGCCCCAGTAAACAAAACATGGTTTCCCCCCCCACTTCCCCGGGCCTAAATAAAGGGTTTCCTAAAATTCAACAAAGCTATAAAGAAGGCAGGAGTTAAATTCACAATTATATGTTATGCTTCATTAGATTACAGGATATAGGAGGTTTTGAATAACTCCTGAAAATTCATGACATTTAAAAATTTAAAGGGCGAACCCCACGGCACAGGACAAATCCCGGGCCCGGTTGCCCCCGGTATTTGTCCGTTTTGCGCCCGTCCCCAGGGCCCGCGGGGGGGACGGCTTTTCTCACGATGAGGGAGAAAGCCCCCCCCCCTCCTATTGAGTAGCACAGTTTCGGCCCCAAAAAACAGACAGAGATGGTGTTTTGCTAAATGTTTTTGGGGACTGCTGCAGGGTTTTTCCCATAGGCCAATTGTGCTCATTTTTGGCCGGTTTTTCAGGCGGTTTTAAAAAACCCAAAAACGGCTGAAAAAACCGGCCGAAAAACTGTGCGGGGGGACAGCCTAAGGTAGCAAATACCCTTTTAAGTGGGTGGGCAAAGGCAGCTGCATAGGTACAAGGATGACATTACACACTGCCATATTCCATATGATTTAGAAGTTCAATTATAGCTCTGGAATATAAATTTACAAACATATCCACACAGAAAAGAGAGAAGAAACAAAGTCAGAATACTGGAAGCTACTAAAAAGTTTTGCAAGCAATCTTATTAATTATTGGAATACTAAGGCTAAAATAATCATATTCAACTATGGACAAAATATTTTGTTAGCCATGTTTACCTTCTCCTTTTCCAATAATAAGAGAAATTCAGAGCATTCACTTTGTTAATAATGTGTATAAGTTAGTATAAAGACCTGAGCTGCAGTAGGGCTCCCTAAAAGTGTCAACAAGAGAAGAGCCTAACAAAATGTTACTGTTTTATCTTAGTTTTGCCTTACCTCAGTATTTTTCCATTCACTTGGAATATTCACATACTTGCTCTGGACCATATAGATTGCTTCAGATATATTTGCTGGATTCCACCTCAATGTTATATTATGAGACTCAATAAAGGCCACAAAAGGAGGTGTTGGCACAATGGTACAGTCTGTAAAACCAAATAAGTGTCAGTCCTATTTATTTTTTTTTTTTCCCTTTTCATAAAATTGCTTTTAGGTACACAGTAGTGCTAGTAACTTTACATACCTGCAGCTGCATACAGGATTTCTTGCTGATGCAACAGTCTCAGCTAGGTCACATGCCCTGCACTGTGATTAACTGAAAGACACTGCTTTTCATGCTGACAGGAAGTCTGTCTCTCCATAAATTTTTTAAAAGACTGATTTTTTAACTCCCCCAAAGGAATGCATAAGGTTTCATTTCAGGTAACACAACCGGGCCTCGTTTTAGTATTACCTGCAGGTCACATGACTAGTGGCAGCAGGGGGGAAAACCTGTATTCAGAGCAAAGGGAAGCAATTTAGTGTACCGGGCCGTTCCTAGGGGCGGGCGAGGCGGGTGATCGCCTGGGGCGCCGAGGCTCCACTCACCCGAGGGGGGCGTCGCCCGCCTCGCCTGCCTGGAGATTAGCCTCTGGCTATGCGCGGGTGTTTTATAACAGCCACGCAGAGTGACTCAGCAGCTACACACACTCGCTGTGCAGCTGCTGGTACAGGGGAGGAGGGAGGGGGGGATCGTTCCTGTCCTAATCCTCCCTGTATCAGCATGCATGGGGCACACAGCTTTCAATGCGCCCCTCGATTCTGGGGTCTGCTCGGGTCGGAACTCTGCCCCCGAGGAGATCCCGGGAGCTCATACAGCGTAAGGGGCGTGATGACTACGCCACTTACCTGCTCGCAGTCCCAGCTGGGACGCGGGGACCGTTTTGGGTGGTAAAATTTTTTTTTATTTTTTAATTACTATACCTGGTATAGGAAAATTTTCGGCTACAGGGGGGCTGTTTGGTACGGGGGGGTTCACAAGGGGGCATTACTGGGGTTTCAAGGGGGCTCTACTGGTACAAGGGGCTTCCCTGGCTACAGGGGGCATTATGGTACAAGGGGGGATCCCTGGCTAAAGGGGCATCTACTGGCTACAGGGGGCATGTGTGGCTACAGTACAGGGGGCAAAAATATGGCTACAAAGGGGGATCTATGGCACAAGGGGGGATCTATGGCCAAGGGGGCATCTACTGGGTATAGGGGACATTACTGGGTACAAAAATTTGTTTTTGGCTCGGGTTCGGAAAATCGTAAAGTTCGTGCCAACAAACCTTTTTACAAAATTTTAGTCAACAATAGTACAA
>JAODAL010073692.1:0-14648 GCA_025379985.1 Phyllomedusa bahiana
TTTTTCTAAAACATTTCTTCTTCACAATTGTCAAAAGTGGCTCAAGGGTCATTTTTTTGAATTTTGGGGGGCATTTTGCTGTGAAATGCACTAGACTACAGGTCCTTTTTTAAAAAATGGGGTTTTCGACAGACATTTCTTCTTCACAATTGTCAAAGTGGCTCAAGGGTGATGGTGCTGTCAAAAACAGGAATGGGAAAGGAAACTTTTTAAATGGACACATATTGCAAAATGACTTGTTTTTGCAAGATTTTTTAAAATACTAGCAATTCCTGTAGGGAGACAACCCATTTAATACAATTAAAAAAAAGGGAAACAAAGACGTGGTGGGATTCCATCCTATTTTAAAAATGCTTCCTAGAATTAAACTAATAAAAAACTTGCATGTACAAAATAGCTGATACAAATATTCCTCAGAATTGTACAAGGGAGGTACAGGAAGACTTGAACAGATATAGGTTACCTAGGACAGGTATAGTCAATGTCCATTTAAACCCTAAAATGGGGGTTAAAAGACTCCTTTTTCCGGCACTTTTTTAAATCTGTGGGTCAGACAGGTTTAATGGCATACTGCGGTCCAGAACGGGTTATAGTCTATGTCCATTAAACTAAAATGGTGGTTGAAAGACTCCTTTTTCTAGCTCTTTTTAAATCTGTGGGTCATGCAGGTTTGGGGCTCATGCTGTGGCCCAGGACAGATATAGTCAATGTCCAGTTCAATTAAAATAGTGGTTGAAATACTCCTGTTTCCGGCACTTTTAAATTTGTGGGTCTGCAGGTTTGGGGCTCATGCTGGGGTTCCCCAGGACGGGGATATTCAATGTCCAGTTCAAGTAAAATGATGGTTCAAATAATACTGCCTTCTGGCACTTTTTAATTTAGGGGTCATGCAGGTTTAAGGGTCATGCAGTGGTACAAGACAGGATAGGGGAATGCTCTGTAACTTTTTTTCTGTGTTTTTATAACCTAAGTGTGTTGCCTAAGATTGTAGCACCTATCTATTGACTGTTGTGGATTTAATTCCAGCTTCTTCAGCCCTGTTTGGGTGTAATAATGAAGGTGTTTTTCCTCTTCCCATAGACTTTAATGGTCATCGGCGCTAATCAAATTATCGACAAATCGGAAATCGTCTGATAATTGCCGATATCGACTATCACCCATGACAATAGTCTATAATCGCTCATCACTACTATAGACGCTTCATCAAGAATTTCTCGGAAATAATTTCTTCTATTACACAGTTGACTAAGAAGAAAAATGCTTTTGTTTGGTCTCCTCAAGCACAAGAATCAATCTCTCTTCTGAAGGCCAAGTTTACTACTGCTCCTGTATTAGTTCATCCCGACCCTGAACTCGCCTTCATTGATGCTTCAGACTGTTCTATAAGGGCTATTCTATCTCAGAGAACAATAGACAAGAGTTTATTGCATCCTTGTGTTTTTTTCTTTCGACGTTTATCACCTGCTGAGAGGAATTATGATGTGGGGAACTGTTAGCTATTGTTGCAGCCGTTAAGGAATGGAGACATCATCTTCAAGGAACCTGACAGCAAATAATAGTTCTAACTGGTCACCGAAAACTGGAATTCATATAATCTGCCAAGTGTCTATCTCCTCGCCAAGCTCGCTGGAGTATTTTCCTCAACCAATTCAACTTCGTACAGGCCTGGATCCCATAATGGCAAGGCGGATGCTCTATCAAAAATGTTCTCCAGTCATTTCACTCCTGCTATTTCACCAAAGACCATTGTTCCTGAGTCTAATGTTGTGGGAGTAATTCATAATAAAGACTTGCTCAAGGAGATAAGAGAGGCCTATGACATCAACTCCTTGCTTTCCCAACCACCTGATGATGTACAGTTAATACTTAAGAACAAGATGTGGACCCATGGGCAGCAGCTTTATATATTTGAAACAGTAAGACTGAAAATTCTAAGGCTAGCCCATGATTCTAAGATTGATGATCACAAAGGAGTGCAGAAGATGCAGGAATTTTTATCCAGATTCTTTTGGTGGCCTAAATATCTACAGATGTAAAGAAGTATGTAACATCATGGACCATCTGTGCTAGATGCAAACTCCACTTCTCACCTTGGGTTTGTTACAACCCCTGCCGGTCCCCTCTCCCCCTGGGTTCTACTTCCATGCACTTATCGAGATCCCCCTACCTCTAGGGGATAAATACCAAACTTTGGTATTGACCGACTCACCAAGCTCCCATTTCATTCCATGTATCGGCCTACCCTCTGCAAAAGACACTGCTGATCTCATAGTCCAGAATGTGTTTCATCTTCATGGAGTTCCTGATGAAGTTATCTAGGATTGTGGGGTGCAGTTTACATCAAAATTTTGTCAGAGTTTTTGCTCAGTACTTGATATTGATATTAATCTATCAACCACCTTTCGTCCACAATCTATGGCAACTAACACCAAATCAAACCCTGGAACAGTACACGATGCATATCTTCAATTTACAAAAGATTGGGTTATCTCTTCCTTGGCGAATTTTCGTAGAATAAATTCCCAAAATGCCTCCACCAAACAAACTCCTTCTTTGCAAATTTGGATAACCAAACCAAAAATCTTCCAAAATTCCCTGCTTTCCAAAATTCCAAATTGCACTTCAGCAAAATTACAACAACTAAAAGAGACACCTTGAGAAGCTCAAGAGATACAAAAAAGATGGCAGAAAAAAACGCATAGCCACACCAACTTTTAAAGTGGGGGATAAATTATGGCTTCCCACCAGAAATTTGAAACTTAAGGTTCCTACATCAAAACTGGGACAGAAATTTGTCAGACTAAATAAGATCATCAAGATAATTAGTCCAGTAGCTGTTTGGCTCAAACTCCCATGATCTATGAAGATTCACCCTGTTTTTCATGTGTCTCTGCTAAAACCTGCCGTGTCCAACCACTTTCTTGGATGTGTTTCTCCTCCTCCCGATGCAGTGGAGATAAATGAAAAAGAACAGTTTGTTGTAGAGCAGATCTTGGACTCTAGAATTTGCAAGAACCAGTTACAATACCTAATTAAGTGGCAAGGTTATGAGCCTGAAGAAAATTCGTGGGAACCTGTGAATAACATTAATGCTCCCCGACTGATCAAACAATTTTATCAAAGGCATCCAGGAAGACCGAGTCAGGTATCGTCCAGAGGCTGCTCTTGAGGTGGGAGTAATGTCAGGAATCTACTGCTGTGCCTTGGAACTTACTAACTGTGTTTGCCCTTAAGTTTGCCTTCAGTCACGATGGTGGATCGTGTCTCAGCTAGGTGCCATCTTGTTTCCTGGTTCCTATATAAACTCCTCAAGCCTATTGATTATTGCTTGAGTATTGTGTTCAGCTCCTGCTTACAGTCCACTCGTCTTGGAACTTGCCTTCCAGCCTTGTTCCTCCTCCTAGCAGTTTACCCTGTGCTATCCTACGTTGCCTGCTGTTTGCTCCACCGTTATACCTCTGCTCTTCTGACAAAGCAGCAGCCCGTTACCTACCAGGGACCTTGCTATCTACCTGCCTCCCTGTGCTTACACCTTGCCCCGCCATTGGATTCCAGCAGTATACACCAGTATCGTGACAGCATTTTTGCTGGTTTGGTGGTCAGGTCACTGTAAAAGACACCAATAGTAAAGGTCGTATTGAAAAAAAACCTTATTTCACATGCTGATTTCAAATTTCACATGCCTCAAGGCAATCAAATTGAACAGTGGTTACTGGATGTCCACCCTCCTTGATCTATGTTACAAATCAAAAGTGAGCAATTGCCTTCCACCCACACAAATTAATAGTAAAATGTAGGAATTTGATACAGGGCTCATTGACCAACTGGAGACATCTGTTGCATCTTCTTCACCTTCTAATGTTACAATGGAACAACGTCAGCAACGTGCCAGCAGTAGAATGGCAAGTAGCTGTAGAAGCAGAAGCAGCATTGGAAAAATTGGTTTTTAAAATAGTCAATTTCTTATTGAGAATCTTTATTCTGAGGGTCCATAAGGGCATTTTTGCTGGTTTTGGGGTCAGGCTACTTTAAAATGGATGCAAAGGGTGCCAGTAGGGCAGTATTCCTGTCCGGGGCTGGAATCAAAAAGAGGCCCGGTGATTCGTTAAAAATAGGAAGTAGTAATAAGTGGGCGCCCCATTTGGCTTCACAGGTCCTAGACCTCTTCGAAGTGAAAACCTAGTAGCGGTGTTCCCGCTGCCACCACTGACCACTGCTGGCGGAGTAATATCAGCGAACTTGTGCGACTGCCCTCTCCCTTCTCAGGCCGGACCCACAGTGTCACTAACCCATCAATCTCCTCCTCCACTGAAGATGAGCTCACCAGCTGCTGCTGAAAAGACCACGTTGGATCCACAATGTCATCATCATCATCAAAGGTGACTTCCTCTTCCTGACAGTCTACATACTCAGTCTGCGGGCTAGAAGCCGCGCTGCGAGGCATTGCTGACCGCTCGGGATTTCTGCCGGGGGACCAGCTTCCTTCTCCTCCTCTGAGGGCATCAGCGGTTGGACGTTACAGCAGATAAAATCATTCTCTTTGGCCTCTTGAAATGTCTTCTGACCCCAACCGCATTGTGTCATCAAAGAGCTCTTCAAAATAGGGATTATCTGGAGCGGTCTGTATATTGGTTGACAGTTGGCCTTCAGGTTGGACTGATGATGACATTTGTGCCCTTGACTGAGAGGAACAGGAGGTAAAACCGCTGGATAAAGGGGGTGTTAACCACCGAAAAACAGATTGGCCACGATCTTCAGTAATGAGACGCACAGAACCGATAAAGCGATGACAGGCCTGACGGCCCTGCAACTGAAGATGTGCTCACTTGTGTGTTGTCTGGAGCACTGGAAGGAGTGCCTTGTCTTGTACCTCTAGCCCCACGCCCTACGCCCCTCCTTGCTCGCTTATCACCTCTAGTTCGCTCCATGTTCAAAAAGATAAATATAAAAAATGTAAAGATTTGTTAACAGTCTCTTATTGAAGAACTCTATTCCAAAGACTGCAAATCACAACTGTTCTTGAATCCGATTATTGTGCAAATAGGATTAGAAATATAATTTTTTCTATGGAATATCTGTAGAATGGGGTATTATGGAAAATTATTCACAGAGTAATGCCGTAACAAGTAATTGCAACTTCTTCTTTAGAAAATAACTTCTTCTTTAATGTGAAACAATTCAACATACAATCTGCAATGTATCAGTGCTTTTAGCAACAATTTCATGATGGTATCAAAGATAGAAACCTGTAATCCATGATCAGTCCATGCCAACCTCTCGTGTGTGCTCATGTGTGCTGGATTCATCACGGCTGCTCGGCCTACAGCTGACTGTTACGTCCCATGCCTGTCACGCGACATTTCGGGGGAAGGCACGCCCCCTTTCTCAAGCGTTCATGCCCCATTTCACAAAAAACTGTAAAAAGAAAAAAGTCAAACAATTTTCTAATGGTTTCATTTAAATATACGACTAAAAACTGTAATGTTATTTAGTTATGTCCACTTCTTCCTTCCATACTGCTCGAGTAAGTGTCAGTCTTTACTGTATTTTTGCATTCTTAATTCTTAATTTCTTGCTATTACAATGCATGGAGTTATGAGACATATACTGTCAGGGCCGTTCCTAGGCTAAACTTAACTAAGGGGGTTATTAATAAATTTAACACCCCCCCCCCCAACGTAATGCAATACAGTGCATCACCATCAACCAAATCTAAAATATACAAAAAGCTTTAACACAATGTGATACGTATAAAACTACTAAATAATAGTCATACAATTACCAAATAACACCGCTACACCAACCAGAATCAAAGACTAATAGCACCAATGTCCTACTAAGACCACATATCACCAGCACATGGTGACCAAATAATACTGCTACACCGTGACCACATATCATCACCATATAGTGACTGACTACCACCACACCATGACCACATATCACCACACAGTGACTGAATAATACAACATACCATTACTGAATACAAACCATTATACTACAACTAATATTACTCTCATACAGTGTATACCAATTGTACACAGGCTCTGCAGACATATAAATGATAACAGTAAAGTAACATCCAGGCACCAAGTGGAGACGTCTCTGAAGAGTTGTTCTCTTTCTCTTCTCCATTTGTCCCAGACGCCATGACGTCTTTTCCCGGCCTCGACTCTTCGAGGCAAACATCTTAGACTCCTCACTTTACCATCACTTCTCTACCAATTCCTATCACTAAACAAACTCCCCATCTATAGCACCTCATATGGTAGCCATGTAATATGCTCCCTGTAGCCAGACAATAGC
The DNA here is from genome assembly GCA_025379985.1 of Phyllomedusa bahiana. Lineage (NCBI taxonomy): Eukaryota > Metazoa > Chordata > Amphibia > Anura > Hylidae > Phyllomedusa > Phyllomedusa bahiana. Next base: position 6,307 of record JAODAL010073692.1, read on the forward strand.
CCATGTAGCCAGACAGTAGGCCGCTATACCCAGGTAGTAGCCCTCTATAGCCAGGTAGATGCCCCTATAGCCAGGTAGATGCCCTTGTAGCCAGCAGGTGCCCCCCTGTAGCCAGCAGATGCCCCCCTGTAGCCAGCAGGTGTCCCCCCGTAGATAGCAGATGCCCCCCTGTAGCCAGCAGTTGCCCCCCTGTAGCCAGCAGGTGCCCCCCCTGTAGCAGTAGCCCCCCCCTTTGTAGCCGCAATGCCCCCCGTAGCCAAAGGTGCCCCCCTGTACCACAATCCCCCCTTACCATAGACCCCCCCCTGTACCACAATGCCCCCGTACCCAAAGGGCCCCCCCCGGAAAACCCCCCTGCCGTGGTCCCCGGTCCGCGACCCCCCAAAACCGCGGTGCCCCCCCTTGCCGTCCCCGCCCCGACCTCGGGGACCCCCCGGCCCCGCTTTGCCCCCCCGACCAACTCCCCCCTTAAAGCCCCCCTGGACGCCCATGTACCGAACCCCCTTTTTTTACTAAAAAAAAAAAAAAAACCCTCACCTCCCCCTTTCCACCCGGGGAGTGCACGGTGAAACGCTCGACCCCCTACCCCACCCCCGCCCCAGGGGGGGGGGGGAGGGGGGCCCCCCGGGGTGGGGGGGGGCGGGTAAAAGGGGGCGGGGGAGCCCGGGGGGGGGGGGGCCCCGAAAACGGGGGGTGGGGGAAAGCCCTTTTTCCCCGAGGGGGCCGGGGGGGAGGGATTTTTTCCCCGGGAGGGCTGCCCCGGGGGAAAAGGGGCCCCCCCCCCTGGGGGCGCGGGGCGGGGGGGGGGGGCCGCCCCCCCTTTAAAACCCCCGCGGATGTTTTGCAAAGACTTTGAACGGGAAAGGGTAAAAGCAAGGTTTTTAAAAAATAGTATTGGGGAGCACTAAAAAAATTTTATTGATCCTAAAACAACTTTTTTTTGTCCAAAAAAGAACCTTTTCCAAAAAACAAAGGGTTCCCAAAAATTTAAAATTTCAAGGCTCATTATTAAACCCAATAAAAAACCCCAACTAAAAAACCCACCCCAAACTTTTCATCGATTTTAAAATTAAAAAATTAAAAAATTAAAAACAAGGGCCCCAACAGGGGAAAACTTAAAAATTCTCGGCGTCCCCCAAACGTTACTGCGCCTTCTAACTTCCCCCCGGCCCCGCACCAAAACTGGGCGCTCTCAAACGCTACTGCCTGCCCAAAACCCGGGGCGCGCATGTCTGTTAGGATCAAGCCCACCATTTATGCGCCTGTCATTGCCTACCTGGCAAAACCCGGAAGATTACTATCCAAAATTAGGGGAAAAACACATATAGAAGTGCAATAAAGAGATCAATCAAGGAAACCCCAACGGGCTCAAAATTTCAAAGGCGATATAGATGCTCACTACCAAATATGGCAACGCCATCACAATTATTACGACTTCCCAAATGGGAGGGGCACTCATCTCCTCATAACACACAAAGTTGAACTGGTGGGAAAGGCGCTCCAATGCGTCATGGTCCCAAAAAATTCCTCATCATAATTGCACCACATCAAACTGCATAAAAAAATGAGGGTGATCCCATTATAAATCCCATACACCATCATCAAAAGCGTTTAATTAACATCATGGGCGATGACCTGTTATATTTGGGCCCCTTATTCTTGTCTTTCCCCCATAGGATAAAAACGTAGATCAAAAAAAACGGGGTATAAAAGTGTTTGAATATTAAAAACATAATTTCTTAATTATTTGAACAAAGGCACAGTAAACCTATATCAAAAATTGTACAAAATTCATAAACCCGTTAGTATTGAATTCCCAATTAAGTCCAGAGGGAGGAGAGCATTTATTTAAAAATCCATTGTAAATTTTTCCTGAGCAAAAAAAAAAAAAATTTTTCCCCCTCCCCCCCCCATTTAAATGGGGGGAAATTTCAATGATCCTGAACCCAACTAAAATAGAATGATTTTTTTTCGTGAAATGACGAGCAATGGGAGGTCAGCATTTTACAAAGATAGTCTCTTTTTGTTAACCTCTCCCTTACTTCCATGGTTTTTCACCAATAATTTTTGCTGCAAGGGCATTGAAATTTTTAAATGGCATAGGGCTGCACATGTAAACCTTCCCCCCGAATTTAATGGGGTTTACCGATTGGGGTGATAAAAAGTTCCCTTTAAAAACAAAAGATTCAATTTGCACAGTTTAAGCAGGGAAGCCCCATTTGGAGGGGCTAAAATTCCTCAACCGAGACCATTGGTAAATCACTTAACGATTTATCCCTAAGTTTCTACTTCTCCCAAGGCCCCTCATAGGGGTTAGGAATTCTGAAAAATTTGGGAAACCTCGTAATAAATCAATCCTTTTTCAAAATTTTTCTATCTTACCCCCCATGAACGTATTAGAAACAAATATTTTGTTATTTTTTTTTTCTATCATGGGACCTTAACTACTTTCTTCCCCTTCCTTTTTCCGGTTCTATGCTTCCCCAACAATTTTCTGGGTAACCCCTTGTAAAATTTGTCACAATTTCCCCCCCTCTTCCTCTATCCTAAATCCCGAGACTATCCTTTAACCCCTTTAAAATTTCTCCAAGGGGGGAATTTCAACTATGCTGGGTGATAGCTATTATAAAAAATAGGGTTTTTCCCATCCGTCCCTTTATAAAAAATTTCTCTAATCCAAATTCCTCACATAGACCCTTTGTAAAAAAACTTAAAAAAACTCTTAGAACTACCCTTTAAATTGCAGACCCGGGCGCACGATTAAGAATTTGGAAAAAGCCCAATTTCCCCGCAAACCTGTCCAAATTAAAAACATCCACTATGTTTGGCTATCCCCCCTTTGGGTGTCGTTGCATCACCTCCTTACCTACATTCTAATGGGACTTCAGTGCTGACCCTAACCACGTTTTGTACTATGGATTTAAAGCGCAAGGCCTTGTCATTGAGGGCCGATATGTGCCACCGTACCTCCGGGCTATGGTGGAGTAAGCCAGTTAAATAGGTCTGCAACCTTAGGTTGCAGACACCTTGTTAACGTTTTTTTCATCACTGCATTAAGCAGTGGATTCCGGGCCTGGCTTTTACTGGAGCAGTCTTAGAGCTGGGCAGGGGACTGCTCCCACATATCCACTACAGGATTTCCTTGGCCTATAAAGCCAGAAGGTCAGGTGTCCTGGGTGTAGTACGCCACTCCAAGCTTGGAGGGTGTGTGAGAGAAGGATCTTCTGTGTGAAGTCTCTCTGAGGAAGGCTGGATTTACCCTTCTTACATGCTGCTACTTTTGTGTATGGTGAGCTGAGCTTGTTATGTTATACGTTACTGCCTGAAGCAAGGTTCTGTTTAAGTTCTGTTTACGCATCTGCTGAAGATAAGCTGTTTATGTTCTGGACTTTCTGTTTAATAAAATCCGTTAAAGTGAATGCATTTGGTGTGATGGTCCCTGTGACGGAGCTGACCCCCCACAAGTGGTGGAGTTGATGTGGGCAGTCACGCGCTTCTGGAAGAGTCACAGAGGGCAAAGAAAGACTGTATGTCCTGGGTTAAAGCTGTGGCAGTGGTGCAAACAGGTGTTCCCCATATGGATGAGCTTATAAAGCAATTGGTGCAAGCCAATCACCAGCAGCAGCAGATCAGTGCCCAGCAGCAGAGGGCACACATGGAGGCCATTCAGGTCCAAAGGGAGACCAATCAGCTCCTGGTCCGTCAACTGGCCGCGCTGACAGAAACCGCTACAAAGAAGCAGGAACCGGCAGATGAGAACGCCAGAGTCCGAAAGTCGGTGAGAGAGGCGCTTCAAAAGATGACACCTGAAGACGACGTAGAGGCCTTCTTAACCATCTTTGAGAGGGTGGCAGAGAGGGAAAAGCTTCCCACCAAGCAATGGGTGGAAGTCCTGCCGCCATACCTGTCAGAGGAGCCACAGAAGGCCTACTTTGATCTTCCGCCGCAAGATGCTAAAATCTACGGCAAGCTGAAGGCGGAAATCCTCGCCTGTTTAGGGGTGAATTTCTCTTTCCGTGCCCAGTGAGAGAAACATTGGAAGTATACTCAAGACAAGCCCCCCAGGTCGCAAATGTTCGACTTGTTCCACCTGGTGCAAAAGTGGCTGCAGCCAGAATCCTTTACCCCCACACAGATGGTGGAGAGAGTCGTGATGGACAGGTTCATCCAAACCCTGCTCAGAGCTATACAACGCTGGGTTGCTCAGGGAGATCCTCAGTGTGCGGATGACCTGGTGAGCCTGGTGGAGAGGTACCAAGCAGTGGAAATCTCCTTTGACCGACCAGTGGCCGGTAGGTCGGTTGACTGACGCTCCAAGAAGTGGCCCAAACCATTGCCAGATGGACGAGTCCAAGTCCCAGCAGATCCCCAGCCTGGTCCAGTGAGGAGTCTTCGCCCCGTGATATGCTGGAGGTGTCAAGGTCCGGGGCACATTGTAGCACACTGTCCCCATGGACTGCAACTCCAGCCACCGCTGTTCCTGGTTTGCATACCCTGCCTACAGTGCCGTACCTCACCCTGGCGATGGTCCCCAGGTCTGCCAGGTAACGGTAAATGGGGTAGCGGTGTGTGGATTTCTGGACTCCGGGAGTTTGGTGACCCTGTTAAGGGCCACACTCCCACATGTACTGGTCCCCGGCAGGAGGGTTGGGGTACAATGTATTCATGGGGACACTAAAAACTACCCAGTGGCCAAGGTGACTGTGTCTATGGGGCAGAGTACCCTGTCCCATACTGTGTGGGTGGTAAGAAACCTGATGTACCCCATAATCCTAGGAAGAGACTTTCCAGTATTTTGGGATTTGTGGGGTAAGGTCATGAGTTTGGGCCACAAGAGAGTCCCAGATAATCCTGAAAAGGATAATAAAGAGGAATGTGAAGTGTATAATGATGTGACCCAGGAATTTCCTTTGGTGGTGTTAGCAGGGGATGAAGATGAAGAATCATCCCCGGGAAGCTAACATACCTGATCTGGAGGTGTCCCAGGAAAATTCTGGGACTGCCCATCTCAGGGACCTGACGTTGAAAACCGCCCTAGAAAGTGTCACCGTGATAAATTGGGTTCCTCAGGAACCAGGGGCAGATCACAGGTTTCCTCATTTCGCCCTGGTTAATGATCTACTATACCAGGTAAATAAAGTGAGAGAGGAGGTGGTGGAACAATTGCTGGTCCCAGGATCCTACCGGCGGATGGTATTGGACCTCACCCACTCTCACGTGTTGGGAGGACACTTGGGGGTAGATAAGACCGCGGAACGAATATTGCAAAGATTCTATTGGCCAGGATGTCATAGGGAAATATTGAATTTCTGCCAGTCCTGTCCCACCTGCCAATTAACTGCCCCGGTGTCACATTTCCGTAGCCCCTTAGTGCCTCTGCCCATTATCAAGAACCCTTATGAGCGCATAGCAATGGATCTAGTGGGCCCACTGGTGAAATCAGCTAGAGGTCACCAATACATTCTAGTGGTACTAGATTATGCTACCCGATACCCGGAAGCCGTGTCCCTAAGGAATTCCTCATCAAAATCCATCGCCCGAGAATTGGTGCACATATTTTCCAGGACAGGACTGCCAAAAGAGATCCTGACCGATCAGGGAACACCCTTCATGTCCCGGGTTATGAAAGAGCTGTGTAAGGTCCTGTGTATAAAGCAGCTACGGACTTCAGTGTACCATCCGCAAACTAATGGGCTCATAGAGCGCTTCAATAAAACACTGAAAGCCATGCTCAGAAAGGTGGTGGAAAAGGATGGCCGGGATTGGGACTGTTTAATACCCTAACTGCTTTTCTCTAATAGAGAAGTCCCTCAGGCCTCAACAGGGTTTTCACCCTTTGAGTTGCTCTACGGACGACATCCTCATGGGTTACTTGACATAGCAAAGGAGACCTGGGAAAGCGAGGCCACACCCTACAGGAGCATCATTGAGCACGTGGCTCAAATGCAGGAGAGGATAGCCAATGTCATGGTTAAGGAGCATAGTTAAGAAGCATATTCTCCAGGCTCAAGAAGCTCACAGTAGGGTACTACCACCGGTTTGTGCCGGACTTTGCCACAATCGCCGACCCTCTAACTGAACTCACAAAAGGGTCCCAGTTAGGGATGAGCGATTGTGTCAACTATCGTTATCGGATCGATAGTCAAGAGCGGCAATTATCATGTCGATATCCGATAGCCAATAATAGATAATCGCCGATGACCATTAAAGTCTATGGGAGAGGAACAACAGCTTCATTCTTACACCCAAACAGGGGTGGAGAAGCTGGAATTAACATCCACAACAGGAAACTGGATACAAGCTACATTTTAGGCAAGACAATTAGGCAACAAGAGTCACAGAAAAAAGTCACAGACTATTCACTATCCCTGTCCTGTACCACAGCATGACCCTTAAAACTGCATGACCCACAAATGAAAAAGTGCCAGAAGGCAGTATTATTTGAACCTTCATTCTACTTGAACTGGACATTGACTATCCCTGTCCTGGAACGCAGCATGACTCTTAAACCTGTCTGACCCACAGATTAAAAAGTGCTGGATAAAGGAGTCTTTGAACCACCATTTTAGTTGAACTGGACATTGACAATCCCTGTCCTGGACCGCAGCATAACCCCTAAACCCGCATGACCCACATGACGATGATAGTGATGACATTTATGGCCATGAGTGGGAGGACAAGGAGGTAGGACTGCTGGATGCAGGTTGCATTAACCACTGAAGAACAGATTGGCGGCGCTGTTCGTTACTGAGATTCACAGAGCACCGACCCAGCGCTGACATGCCTGACGGTCCTGCAACCGACGATCCGCTGGCTTGCGTATTGTCGCCAGCACTGGAAGGAGCACCTTCTCTCGTACCTCTACCTCCATGTCCTACACCCCTCTTTGCTCGCTTACCACCTCCAGTTCGCTCCATGTTCAGAAAGATAAAAATTTAAAAAGGTATGGAAGAGTTTTTGACAGTCTCTTATTGAAAGATGGCAAATCCCAGCTATTCTTAAATCCCTCTAATTACCAACAGCCAATTAGCATTAGAAACAGAATTGTTTCTATCAAATAACTGCCCAGTAGGACTAGCAGTTGATAATTTTCAACAAACTATTGTACAAATGCATGATTAGCGCCAAACTGAGACGCACTGAGTGAAATAGAAGTATTAAAAAGTGATATGAATTAATATGGCGGCCTTCGCACCACTGACAACAGGCGTAATTTACTATCAAATACGCATAACACAATAGCTTTTTGCTTCTGAAGGAGAGTTTGCAGCACAGCCAAACAGCAGTGTGGGAAAGGTTTAAAGCTGAGCATTTTGAGCGAGTGAACGATCTGCGAGTGTTTCTTTAAAGTGTGTTTTTTCTTTTAAGTGTGGAGACTGAGATTGAGAGACTTTAGATTTGGAGAGTTTAGAGGGGACAGGATTGTATTACTTATTATTATAATTTAGTCATACACTCACCGGCCACTTTATTAGGTACACCTGTCCAACTGCTCGTTAACACTTAATTTCTAATTAAGCCAATCACAGGCGGCAACTCAGTGCATTTAGGCATTAGACATGGTCAAGACAATCTCCCCGCAGTTCAAACCCACATCAGTATGGGAAAAAAAAGGTGATTTGAGTGCCTTTGAACGTGGCATGGTTTTGGCCAGAAGGCTGGTCTGAGTATTTCAGAAACTGCTGATCTCCTGGGATTTTCACGCACAAACCCCTCTCTAGGTTTACAAGAATGGTCCGAAAAAGAAAAACATCCAGTGAGCGGCAGTCCTTTGGCGGAAAGCCTTGTTGATGCCAGAGGTCAAAGGAGAGTGGGCAGACTGGTTCGAGCTGATAGAAAGGCAACAGTGACCAAATAGCCACCCGTTACAACCAAGGTAGGCAGAAGAGCATCTCTGAACGCACAGTACGGCGAACTTGAGGCAGTGGGTACAGCAGCAGAAGACCACACCGGGTGCCACTCCTTTCAGCTAAGAACAGAAACTGAGGGTCCAATTTGCCCAAGCTCATCGAAATTGGACAGTAGAAGATTGGAAAAACGTTGCCTGGTCTGATGAGTCTCTGCTTGCGACATTCGGATGGTAGGTCAGAATTTGGGGTCAACAACATGAAAGCATGGACCATCTGCATTGTATCAACGGTTCAGGTGGTGGTGGTGGTGTCATAGTGTGGGGAATATTTCTTGGCCACTCTTTGGGCCCCTTGGGACCCAAATTTAGCATCATTGCAACCCTTGTGGAATCTATGCCACGAAGAATGAGCATTCGAAGGCAAAAAAGGGGGGGGCCCCCCCGTTACTAGCATGGTGTACCTAATAAAGTGGCCGTGATGTATAATTTTTTG
>JAODAL010073693.1:0-14648 GCA_025379985.1 Phyllomedusa bahiana
AACTCTTCAAGACGCCCTTGAGCACTAGATATAACTTTACTGTAACCTTTTATAGTCGCGAGCCTGTGTACAGGGGGTATCCATCACTGTATGCGGAATTTTGGTTTAGAAAAAGGGTTTTTGTTTTCAGAAATGCTTTTTTTTATTCGTCACTATGTGGTGGTGATAGTGGTCACGGTGTTGTGTATTTTTCACTATGTGGTGAATGTGGTCGGGTGTGGTAGTAATTCGGTCACTGTGTGCTGGTGATATGGGGTCTTAGTGGTCTTAGGATTCGGTTGGTGTAGCTGTTATCGGGTAACGGGGACTATTATTAGAATTTTAATTTAGCACACGTGGTAAAGATTTCTTTATTTTGGCTTTGGTTGATGGTGTCACTGGTTTCATTATGGCAATTTGTTACTTGGGGGGGGGGGGGGGGGAAAAATTTCTTCACCTCGCCTGATGAAATTTTAGCCTAGGAACGGCCCTAAATTTAAATGTTAATGTAAATTTTCCCTCTTGAATTTTTCAGTCCCATATTAAAATTTAAAATTTCTTTTTTTTTCATTCTAAAAGCCAGAAAAGACAAAAAACTGGCATAGCCCCCCTGGCTAAGGGGGTCGTTTAGGCAGGCGGGGTTTAGATAGGATATATGGGGCCCCAATAGGCAAGGTTTAGGGACCAATAGGTGCCCTAAGGAGGCAGGGTTTTTGGTAGCTATAGGAGCCATACAGTAGACAGGGTTTTGGTGGGCATAGGGCCATATAGGGAAAAGGGGGAGGTACTAAGGGGGCCCATAAAATAGACAGGGAGGCCTTTGGGGGAACGGGAGGCTTGTTGGGGGTTTCGGCAGGCTGTGGGGGGGTTTCGGCAGGGATATGGGGCTTTAAAGCGGTTTGGGTGTGCATACAGGCAGGGGATATAGGGGGGTGTATGGGGAGGGGGCATATGGGGGGTGTAAGGCAGCGGTATAAGGGGGCTGTATGGGGACAGGCGTATAGGGGCTGTTAGGCAGGCGGCAATGGGGGCTGTATGGCACAGGTAAAATAGGGAGCCCGATGGAGGCTTTAGGGGGGTGTAAAAGCAGGCAGGGATATAGGGGGTTAAGGCGGCGGAAAAAAGCGGGCTGTAAGGCAGGCAGGGATAAAGGGGGGTGTATAGGCAGCAGGCAAATTTTGGGGCGTATGGCGCAGAGGCTTAGGGGGGGTATAGCAGCATTTAAAAGGGCTGTATAGGCAGGCAGGCATATAGGGGGTTTTAGGGGGCAGGTATATGGGGGGCTGTATGGGCGGGGCGGCTTAAAGGGGCTGTATAGGCGGGCAGGCATATAGGGGGCTGTTTAGTGGGGAAGGGGGGGGTATAGGCAGGCAAATTGGGGGGTATAGGAAATCATATGGGGGGCGTATAGGAAACCCGGGTGGGGGCGGGAAAAATTAAAAAATAAAACTTACTCACCTGGTCCACGCCCCCCCGATGCGCCGCTCGCTCCTGTCTGCTGTCCCCCTTTGCTCCTCTGCGCTCAGCGGGGGCCCACGGGGTTTAAATTTGACGTCAACGCGCCCCCTTTTGTAACCCCCCAAACCCCCGGCCCCCCCGGGGGGGGGGGAAGTGGGGAAAAAGGGCAAAGCGAGCGGCGCCCCTTTTCTGCTACCCCCGGGTTTAGCGTTCCCTCTAAACGCTGGGGCCCGGGGGGGGCCCGGGGTTCGAGGGGGGATGCGCCGGGCCCGCAGTCCCCGCCCCCGCAGCGAACTTTTAAATTTCCCCCGGGGGGGCCGGGGGGAGCGGCTTTACCTTGTGAAGCGGACGGGGGTAGAAAGCTCCCCGGGGGCCCCCCTAAGCACAGGGTCCCAAAAGCAACTCCCACCCCTGTTTTCCCCGGGTAGTTACCCCCCGGGGCCTCATTTTTTGTTCAAAAATGTTCACAAAAAAACCTTAGATTTTCATGAATGGAAAAATGAAAGCAGAAATGCATTTTTAAATAATTCATATATTCATTGTTTAATTCTCTCTTAGAGTTTGCAGAGTGCTACTCATCCATTTTTGTGTTTTTTTACTGTTCAGACACATTACCACTGAGACCTATAATCGTCTAAAAAGGTACTTGCTGAGATATGAGTCTTATGCGGGGTTGCCCAGAATCAGGGGCTGATTTGGGAATTTGAAGCTCCCTTTAAAAGGGGGAGTCTTTTATTTTTACATTTTAGTCACTCTTTAGCTTCTTAAAATGTTAGATAACCCCTCTATTAAAGTTTTATGTTTTCAATTGGGGTCTTTAAATTTTTTAGGGGGGGCCCTTTTTCCTGTTTGTTATCAGTTTAATTCAATTATCACAATCTCCATCTTCTTTCTTGTGAAATTTTTCAAAGTTGGCCATATTTTTTCATCTGGAGCCCTTTGGTTTTCCCCAACTTTTTCTTTGCAAGCTAAAGTTTTCCATTTCCGTGGGTTCCCCAGAAGATGTATTTGAGATTGAGGACATTCTTGAGACTAAGCACCTTAGAAGTAAAAAAGTATTTTTGGCCTGGGGAATTTCATCCCCAAGTCTCCTCGGTTTTAAAGGGGGTAGGGGAAAAGTAAAATAGGGGAAACCAAAAAAAAATTTTTTCCTTTTCCGGGCCCCTTTTGGTTTTTGGGAAAACCCCTGTGCTTTCCTATTTCGTATGTTTTTATGTGCTGCTCCCTAGTGCATGCGCTAGTCATTGCAAATTCAAAGGGCCAGTGTGTGCGCTGAAAATGTGTCCCTCCACCTATCACAGTCTGCCATGTAGTATTTAATGGAGCATTCTCCTTAGTCTTTGGTAAAAGTACTCTGACTGCCCTAACCACTTGCCTTTCTAACCATGTCTCTAACATGTCTCTGCTGTACTGTGTTTCAGATGTCGGCCATAGCTGGGAGACTGCGTTGAAGGTAGGAACCTAGGAATTTCCTGCAGCAGAATCCTAGCCTTCATAAGAGCTGAGTTTGGAGACCAGTAGTTCCTTAGACTCTGCTCCTTTCTGCAGCAATATACCAAGTCCCACTCATGACTCCATGGATCCACAATCCACCTCAGGTGAATCATGACAGGCATTGTTTACAATAAAGCGGTCATCAGTGTGTAATGTAGTCAAAAGACGTGACTCTTCCAATCTCTCTGTATCTCTGTTGCAACCTGCTGATGACACTCTGTGACACTCTAAGCTCAGTAGCCACTTCCGTCTGAGAGAATCCTGCTTGAAGCCTCACAATGGCACAGTACTGTTGATCAATTGTAAGGTGTTGTCTTGGTCTCATGATGTTAAAAAGTGAACAGCATAATGAGGAGGACTGTTTAAATTCCAATTCATATTGATTCCCTAAATTTGAGCAATTCAGAGATCAAACACCTGTTGTGAATTTTTCCATTAAGTTCCTTGTTAGAGATCAGTAAGTTATGAAGAAAGTACTGAAACATTGAACAGTTGGACATATGCATTCTAAAGTTAAGAGATGGTCTCATTTAGTGCAGTTAAAAAAATTTCAAGAAATTTTGAGCGACATGTCTGAAAATTGGCATTGTCCTGGCAGTTTTTAGGTGCATTTAATCAGTGTAAAGTGCGCCAGAAAGTACCATGCTTTCAAAAATCTGGCGCCTGGTATAGCTTGCATATTAAACTTAATGCGCCTAAAAAGGTGCCTTGCACAATCGCGGTGCATAGCGTATCATTGCTAGTGTATGTAATGCGCCTATCAAGGAGCATTGCGTTATGGAGGCGCACAGCGTATTATTGCTACAATATTTAATGCGCCTTTTTAGACGCATTACAATGAGTCATGCCTGGCACATAATGCGCTTAGTTTTGGTATATTACAGTTCATTTATATAGAGAATATGGCATCAAGAGAATCACTGGCTTGTACCAGTTATCGTATGTAAGGCCTTAGGTTCTCTAATGTAAAGATTTCTGCAGCTAGAGTGAAATGCAAAGAGCTTTACAAGAGATAGTTATCAATCTGAAAAAAAAAAAACAATAAAAGGATTATCCAGTTGACACAACCAATGAGTTACATATAACATTATCACAGGAACATACAAGATTAGCACTCTAAATCATGTGGAATCTTGTATTTATTGCACTCATTTCTTTGTGTATATTATTTTGTGGTCAGGTATTTTTTATTGCATAGAATGCAGAGATGAGAAAATGATTACTTTCCAACAACCACTATATCAATGTCATACATATAGTTCTGCATATGACAACTGTAAGGAGCTGTTTACATCTGGTTTGCACTTTATGGTTAGCATACAAACTGGGAAACCTCCTGAGATGCGCACGAAGGGCCTCATGTATGAAAACTGTCTAGATCTAAAACTCACTTTGTTGCCCATAGCAACCAATCAGAGCACCCCTTTAATTTCATATAGTGCTCAGGGAAAATGAGACGGGCACTCTAATTGGTTGCTATGGGTGACATGTATGTAAGGGGCTGCGTCAGAAGTTGCTATATATATCAGGTGCGCTCCAAAATCAGGCGCATTATAAATCGTTTGCAGCACTTTGTAATGCGCCTGATTTTGGGGGGCGTGCTGGAGGCGTGTCGCACTGCAACTGTAATATTCTACACATTTATGACTGTTTGTTGGCAAAACCAGGCTCATTACTGCTGGAACAGGTAGACCACTTTAAAAGTGTTTTACCTGAGCCAGAAGTGTCACTTTGTAGCTAGAAAGACATAAATCTATGACCCACAGTAGAACAGGCTCAGAGATTCAGGCACATTCTACGCTAATAATGTGCACAAAAAATGGCGACCAGGCGCCAAAAAACACACATGTCGCCATAAAGCAATTGCTGCCTATAGTATATAATCCATAAAAATATGCAATTTCATATAGTAAAGACATGTATGTCACTGATATCCATGATTATTGAATATATGCTTATGTGGGATTGGCAATTAAAGGGTTAACCTAAAATTGAAAGACTTGTTTCATCAGTGCTACTATATATTGAGCTGACATTAAAAGGTAAGAGCCAATTATAACTTATAATAAAGCATGCATTGCGGTGTCCTTACACTTAGGAGCCTTGTTGCTTATGCTTTAAAACTATTTCTAAGAACGCTGCTGCAGAGCCTGTCTATCATTAGAAAACCGCAAAGCACTAAATTCCTCTGCAAGGAATGATGAATGAATTTAATAAAAAAAATACTTTCAACCATTTGCAAAAGTTCACCTTTGGTCAATCTACCCATGTACATGATATTTTTACCTGCATATACCATAGTCAAAGAAACTATAACTAAATCGATAATATAATGTTATTAATTAATCAAATAAAATCTCCCCATAGAAATATGCCTCAATTCAATTACATAAGCAATTAGTGTGGGGGAAAAAAGCATTTGATTCATTGCTGGCTTTGAAATTTTTCCCACCTACAAAGAATGGAGATGTCTGTAATTTTTATTATAGGTACACTTCAAATGTGAAAGATAGAATATAAAATAAAAATCCAGAAAATCAAACTGTATGATTTTTAAATAATCAATTTGCATTTTATTGCATGAAATAAGTGTTTGATACAATGGAAAAACAGAACTTAATATTTGGTACAGAAACCTTTGTTCGCAGTTACAGAGGTAAGACGTTTAACGTAGTTCTACACCAAGTTGGCACAGACTGCAGTTTTGGCCCACTCCTCCATACAGATCTTGTCCAGATCTTTTAGGTTTGGGGGCTTTTGATGGGCTACATTGCTTTTCAGATCCCTCCATAGATATTCAATTGGGTTCTGGTGTCTGGAGACTGGCTAGGCCACTCGAGGACCTTGAAATGATTTTTACTGAGCCACTTCTTTGTTTTTCTGGCTGTGTGTTTGGGGTCATTATCCTGCTGGAAGACCTAGTCACCACCCGTCTTCAATGCACTTACTTAGGGAAGGAGGCTGTTGGCCAAAATCTCACGATACATGGCCCCATCCATCCTTTCTTCAATACCATGCAGTCATCCTGTCCCATTTTGCAGAAAAGCACCCCCAAAGTATGATGTTTCCACTCCAATGTTTAAGGGGTTGGGGAGGGTTTGTTTTGGGGGGTTGATCATCCTTCTTTTTGCCTTGGGGGAAGGGTGGATTCGCGGGAAACCCCCGCAAGCGTTGATTTTAAACCCCAAGCCAGTGAACGGAGTCTAATTTGCATCAGTATTCCCAGGGGCCCCCGCAAAGCGGGTTGGACTTGCTGGGGCCCTTTTGGCTACAGGTCGCTACCCCGAGTGACTTATTGCGATGGGTCGGGGTAATTTGCGGGTACAAATCGGCAATTGCAAAATTTTTAGGGGGGTGGCCCTTTTTAAAAAAAAGACCCGCCAACCCCCACGCGCCCTAAGCAGCGGGGTGCACGCCCCAGGGCTTAGGAGGGACCGGAGCAGAGAGACAGGGGCGTGGGGGGTAAGTTTCCTGGGCCCCGAGCCCTTGCAAGAGGGGGCCGCGGGGGGGGACGGCACCCCCCCCCCCGCCCACCCGGGCGTACCCTCCCCCCTTTTGGTTCCCCTTTCTTTTTAAATTTAGAGAGGAGGTCCCGGGCCCCAAAACCCCCCCCAGTTTTAAAATAGAAAAAAAAACCCCTTCAAACCCCACCGTTTTTTTTTCCCCCCAGACCCCCCTTTACCCCAAGATGTTATCAGAGTTGGGGCCCCGGAGGGAAAGGCCAAAAAGGGGGGGGGGGGGCAGATCCACGGGAGAATAGGTTTACACCAAAGGTTTTAGGAGGGAAAAAAATGGAAAAGGGGTTCGGGGGTACGCAAATTGGAGGCAAGCGGAGCTTGTAGGCCACCGGGTTCAGTTCCTGAAGGGAAAACAAAAAGGGGGTAAATACTTTTTTGGGGCCCCCAAATTTTAACTGGGCCTTAAAACGAATTTTATTTGGCGGAAAAACCAAAAATCTTTCACCCCGGGTTTTAAAAGGGACGGGGGTCTAAGGTTTCCTGTCAGGGGTGGACCCTTGGTGCAAGCGGAAGGGGCCCCTTAAGGGCCTGTCGTGGGGTTGCCCCGAGTTTCCTTGATGTCCTGCACTTGGGATCCCCCAGGAAAGGGAACGTGACACGAGGGAGCCCGAGGGGGGAGGCGGGCGGGGATGTAGCCCAAACACATAAAAAAAAAGGAAGGCCCCAGCGGATTCCGAGAGATCAGTTAAGGGATTTAAAGGAAATCCAGGAGGGCCCAGTGTTCGTGGGAAATTCCCCCGCACTTCGGGGGATTGGGGACCCCATGGCAGGGCGTATTTTGGTTTTTCCCAGGGGTAGCTTTTTGAAGGTCCAGGGGGGGCCCACGTGAGGGGGTTTTTCCGGAGGAATTATGTGCTGCAGGGGGTTCCGGGCCCTCTGTGCCCGGGATCTGAGGGGGGGTCCGCCTTGACGTTTTTCCCCGGCTGCCTAAAAGTGGAGGGGGGAAAATCAAAGCGGGTAAAAAAAGAAGCGAACCGGGCTTGGAGGATTCAGTCGTTGAGCGATAAAGAAAAAAGAAGTTTTTTTATGATGGGTTTGAAGATACCCGTTTGGGGTGGCAAAGCCCCCCCCAGAAAGTGCCCCCAAATTCTTTAGAGCTAACTTATTGGCCGAAAGGTCGCTTTCCCCGACTTTGAAATTTTTTTTTGGGGTGGGGTAAAGGTTTTGGAAAAAAACCCCGCAATTTAGGGGGCCCCCAGAGGAGGATTCTGAAGGGGGGACGGCGCCGCACCTACTGAGGGGGCCCATCCTTCGGGAAAAACGGACACTGCTGGCCGGGCGGGGACAAAAAAGGGGGGGCGGGGAAGAGGAAAATGCTGATTTAAGGTAAATTAAAGGTTTTTGGGGGGCTTCGGGGAGGCCAGGATTTAGGGTTGGCATTCTTTTAAAAAGGGGCCCCAACCGCGGGGCAAGGGAGCGGGGGAAAAAGGGGGGGAAACGAACTGTCTGTAATAGTTTGAAAACCCCAAAAAAAAGGGTTTGGAGGGGCCCGAAAGGGCCCACTGGTCAAAGGCCCACGGGTAAGACCGTTTGGAGAGCTTATAGGGATCCTTTCTGTAGACCCTGACCCTTTGGGTGTACCCAAGGAAGGGCTAGGGGTGGTTTCAAACACCCCATTTCCCCAGTTTGGAATTTAAACTGGGGGGTCCCGGAGAGAAATGTGCACCTGGCGGACTTTGGGTGGGGTTTTGGAGTCTCTAGACAGGAGAAAAGTTTTAAAATGTCCCCAGGTGACGTTTTCATAGCGTAGAAAAGATCGCGGAATTTTCTCGTTGACGAATTCTGGAACACCCCCGGAGGTTAACGGGGCCCAAAATGGCTTGACGAGTTATTAAAAAATTGACCACCCTCGGGTATTAAAGGTCTTTTTCCCCATTCTTTGGGCCTTCTCGGATAGGGTTTTTCAAGTTGTAGGTTTCCCGCAAAAAACCCAATTTGGAAAATTTTTTTTGCGCCACGCGGCGATCAAACAGCTCCGAGATCAGGGGGAAGGGGTAAAAAATTTTTTTTATTTTGTTTTTTTTTGAGTCCCCAATTGATACAGGGAGAGGGTCCCAAACTTTTTTTAAAAGAAAGAAAAAAAGGCCTTGCGTTTTTAAAGCCTTTATGAGTTTAAACCGGGAATATTTTCCCGACATCGCCTTACCCTCCGGGACAAAAAAGGAGGGCCCGGTGGGGGGAAGAGTTTCTGTTCTTTGGGAAAAAAAGGCATGGGGCTAGTTTCCTGGTATGGGGGGGAAAGCCCCGGGCGGGCCCGTTAGATTTTAAACAGAGGCGGGCCCTTTGAGCTGGAGGGAAAATTTTCAGGAAGGTTTTATGCGAGGGGAAACGGGGGGCCCCCAAAAATTTGGGAAAAAAACCCTCCCCCTTTGTTCCAGTCAAAATTTCGGGCCCCATGGTCTCCCCAACAAGGGAGGGCCCCAGGAAAAATTTTAAGAAGAGAAGCGGGGGAAAAACGTAAAGTCTTCAAGGTCTCCTTGGTTGGGCCCCAAATTTGAAGGTGAGGGGCGCAGTGCAGAACCAAATAGAGTTATTTAGGCATTCCCCACGGGACAGAGGAGAAAAAACAGGGGTTTTCTGCAGAGGGTCAGGGAGATGAAATTTGGACCCCCAGCGCGTGGCTTAAAAAATTTTCCCCAGGGGAAACCCGAATCAAGGAAGGGGGTGGCTTAAAAGGTCTGTCCGGCGAAACTCCACATAGTACGGGAAATTTGGTCGATGGGGTGGAGGCCGTTTCTGACCCCATAGGGATCCCTCTCTGCAAACCCCTGGGGTGCGAGATTTTCCCCGAGCGTCCCGGGACAGCCCCCAATAAAGGGGCCCAAAAAACCGCCACGTAGAAGCAAAGCTGCCCGGACGCACTTCGAGCGTTCCCGGGGTTCAGAGGGGCTCTCTCGACTGATGGGTTCGTTCGGAAACCTTTTGGCGGAGGAAGTGGGGGGTCTTGGGGGAAAACGGGACCCGACGGGGGTACCCGGGCCCATGGTGGGGGCGCCCCTCCCGTTGGAGGCGGAGCTCTTGTTGTTCTCGGCAAACCGAATTTTAAAATTCGGGGGGGGGAAAACCCCCCCTCGTTCGTCCAGAGGGATGGCAGGTCCCGACCGCGGGCCCCTTTTTAAATGCGCCCAAAAAAAGGCCCTTTTGCCAAAAGGTTTGCCCCAAAGCCCATTTTTTCCGTCCGCGTTTGAGGCTAGGGTGCGGAACTGTATGGAGTATGCCCCACGTAGATCCCTGGGAGACGGAGGGGAATGGGGCCCCAAAGGGGGGGGAAAGGGGGACGAGGTTTTCGGATGTGGGGAACCTGGAGGAAGGGGGTTTCAAATTTGCCCTCAACGAATCTCCTCGGTCCCCTAGTGGAGTGGCCCGGCCCAAGGGTTCCCTCGATAAGAGGCTAATTATAAAGGCCTTTACCCGGGTCCCGGGAGGGGAAAAAGTGGGCCCCCCCATTCCCGTGGAAGGGCATTTTGGGTGATGAAGCCACGGACTTTTAGGGTCTCATCCCAAACGTGAGGGGAGCGGCAGATGAGAGAGGTCCCGGGGGCGGAAAAAGATTGAGCCCAATTTTGCAGGAGCAACTGGTGTGGCGTTTGGGGCAGCCCGCCCGGGGGGAGGGTAGACGGGCCGCAAGGTTCTGCCCTCCATGGGGGCCCCAAAATGATCTTACGTGGCTTGCTGGGCGACGGGGCCCTCTGAGTCCCCAGTTTTGGGCCAAAGGTTTCCTGGGGAAATCCCCGGGCAGGGTTTTTTCTTTTGAGGGGGTTTTGGGGGATTTGTGGAAACCCCCCAAGCGTGATAGTTAAGCCCCGCCCGGGAGCGAAGTTAAGTAGCCCCGGTATTTACCAGAGCCCCTTTGCAAAGCGGGGGGGACTTGCTTTCGGCTTGAGGCTTCCAAAGGGGCCTCCCGACGTTGTCTTGATTGGATGGTTTGGGCCCGGGGGAAATGCGTTTGGGGCCCGAATCGTTTAAAACCCGGGGACGAAAGTCGGGGAACAGGGGAGAAGGTCAGGACGGGGGGGAGGTTCGTGGTCAGAGGGCGGGGAGGGCGATCAGGGCAGGCGGCCCAAAAAGGAAAAGGGAAAGGGAAAGGGAGCGGAATGGCTGGGGAAATGGGTAATTTAATACGGAACTCCCTCTCAAAAAATTTTAACGCACACCAAAAAATCTGGCAGGAGTGCAGGGGGGAAAGTTTCCCTTTTATTTGGGGCCAGCGGGCGGCAATTGACCAAAATTTTCCGGGGCCCCTGGCCCTTTAAATCCGAAAAGCCCTCGCCCCGGGAGCCCTTTAAACAGGGGGCCGGGGCGGCCAGCGGCTTGGAGGGCGGGGTTTGAGGCACAGGAGCGTGGACGGGTAAGTACATGGCGGCCGGGGCCCCGGGGAGCAAGGGGATTGTCGGGGTGATTGGGGGGCGGAAAGGCACCCGCGCCGGGCCCCCTGACAGTGCTCCCAAAAAAGGGGAGTGGAGTTGATACAAAAAAAGTTCTTTTTTTTGGGTTCCCAAAAAGACCTCATAACCTTCTCCCTTGCCCCTCTTTAATTTTTCCAAAAGGTGAATTTGGGGGAACTTTAAACAGGCCTGGCATGTGGTTTGGGGCGAGTAGGGGTACCTTGTATGCCCTGAAGGATTTTAATCCTTGATGGTATAGTGTGTTACTTTCAATAATCTTTGAGACTGTGGGACCCGCTCATTTAAATATTGAACAAGTTTGTTCCAAGTTTTTTCTGGGGGTTTATTCCTGGGCCCCTTTTTCAAAAATTTCCCTTAAACCCCATGAGGTGAGATATTGTTGGGCCCCATGGGGTTTAGGAAAAGGACAAATCAACTTTTGTTTTTCCATTTGTTGCCCCTTTTACAAAAATTGGGAGCCTATTGTCTACAATTTTGTTCTTGGTGTCCTTGAAAGGTTGGAGTGTGATTGATTGAGTGTGTGGGACAAGTGTCTTTTTTTTTAGAATCGCTTGAAACCGGTGCCAAAATTTTAAAACAGTTTTTTGGTGCATTTTTTTTTTGCACAAATGCCCAGCAATAAAGGCAGTTTAACAAAAAAAAAAAGGTCTGCATGAGTGAGAATTCTTGATGGTTGTTAGGTTATCAAATGCTTATTTCATACACTAAAATGCTAATTAAATTATTTAAAAATCATACAATGTGAACTTCTGGAATTTTCATTCTATCTCTCACAGTTGAAGTGTACACACAATAAAAATTATTCTTTGTAGGTGGGAAAAAAGGGACCTTACAGGGGAAGGGCGTCTACCCGGGCCCCCCCTTGGGGTTTAAAAAAAGGCCCCGCGCTGGCTGGGCGAAACGTCTTTGTGCAAAACCTTTTTCCACCGTATTTTTAAGCGGCAAGATACAGTGATGTCATCACGCCATCAAGTCTGTAGACTTCCCTGTGTAGGCGATGTGATGATGTAATGCCACGCTTGCTGGAAACTAGCTCCCAGAGCCAGCTCCTCACTGGGAGAGTGCAGAGAATTGGGTAACATTTTTTTTTTTTCCCTCCAAGGGGCCATATTTCCTACAGAGAAATATATATAAGGAGGCTGTTTCAAACCCACCTTTCGGGGGCTGCATTCATTTCAGGGGGGTTTTATACATCTACAGGGGGGGATTTATTCCCACCTATTACCCACCCGGGGGGCCAATTTTTATTGTTATTATTATTTATTTTTTTAGCGCCATTTATTCCGGGCGCTGTACATTCAGGGGGGGTTTCATAAAAAAACATAAGTCAAACATTTTCAATAGTTGACAATCTCTGACTTAACCGTAAGGGACAGAGGGAAACGAGGGCCCCGGCCCCCGAAGGGTTACAATCTACAAAGGGGTGGGGAAAGAGGGCAGAAGGTTTAGGGGCCCGGACATGTTTGTGGGGAAAAGTGACGCGGGGTTTTTTTTTTGGTTTTAGGCTTTTCCCGAAGAAGTTTGGTTTTTTTGGGTTTCTTTTTTTAAACTGGGGAAAGTTGGGGGGAGTCTGATTTGGGGTTTGGGGGATGAGTTCCAGAGTGGGGGGGGGAAAAGGGCCCAGAGAAATCCCGGGGAAAGGTTTTTGTGAGGAGGTGACAAGGGGGAGCCCGGGGAAAAAAGGTCCTGTGAGGACGGAGGTTTTCATGAGGGGGGGTATCTGGAGATTAGGCAGAGATGTATGGAGGGGGAAAAGGGTTTTGGAGGCCTTTGTAGGTTATGGTTTTGTAGCTTGAAGTTAAAAGCGTGGGCCTTGGGGGGGGGGGCAGTGCAGGGATTGGGAGGGGGGGAGAGGCGGGGGGGTTTTGAGGAGAGAGGTTTGGGTTTAAGGGCGGGGGAGCAGAGTTTGGGGAATGGATTGAAGGGGAGCAAGAGTGCTCGATGGGAGACCGCAGAGAAGGATGTTGCAGTAGTCGAGGCAGGAGATGACAAGGGTATGGACCAGCATTTTTGTAGTGACAGGGTTGCGAGAGATGTTTTTCAGGTGGAAGCGGCAGGTGGAGGAAAGGGTTTGGATTTGGGGTTTGAAGGACAAAACGGAGTCAAGTGTTATCCTAAGGCAGCGGACTTGTGGGACCGGTGAGAGTGTAGAGCAATTGACTATGATAGAAAGATCAGGGGTGGAGATGGAGTGCGACGGTGGGAAGATAATGAATTCAGTTTTCTCTACATTAAGTTTTAGGAGATGGGAGGAGGAGAAGGAGGAAATGGATGACAGGCAGTCTGGGATCCGGGACAGGAGAGAGTTAATGTCTGGGCCGGAGATGTAGAGTTGGGTGTCGTCAGCATACAGGTGGTACTGGAAGCCATGTGATGCTCTGAGCTGACCCAGACCAAGAGTATAGATAGAGAAGAGTAGTGGACCCAGGACTGACCACTGGGGAACACCAACAAAGAGAGGGCGAGAGGAGGAGGTGGTGCGAGAGTGAGAGACACTGAATGTCTGATCAGTGAGGTATGAGGAGATCCAAGAAAGGGCTGAGTCTGTGATGCCGAGGGAGGAGAGGATTTGTAGCAGGAGGGAATGGTCAACAGTGTCAAAGGCGGAGGACAGGTCTAAGAGGAGAAGCACAGAGTAGTGACGTGAGGCTTTAGCGGTTAGTAGGTCATTGGTGACTTTGGTTAGGGCGGTTTCTGTGGGTGATGGGATCGGAAACCAGATTTCAGTGGGTCAAAAAGAGAGTTGGAGGACAGATGGGAGAACAGTTGAAGGTAGACGTGTTGTTCGAGCAGTTTCGAAGCAAATGGAAGCAGTGAGATGGGGCGATAGTTGGACAGAGAGGAGGGGTCAAGAGAAGGTTTCTTCAGGATGGGTGTGATGGTGGCGTGCTTAAATGGTGAGAGGATGATGCCAGAGGTTAGTGATAGGTTGAAGAGATGGGTGAGAGCTGGGAGTATAATAGGGCTGAGGTCTGGGATAAGGTGGGATGGGAGTGGATCAAGGTTACAGGTAGTGAAGTTGGATTTGGAGAGTACGGAGGAGAGCATGTCATGAGTGACAGTGGAGAAGCAAGTTAGGGGGGAAGTGCAAGGTGGTGGCTGTGGGAACTGTGTGGGTAGAGGGGCTGGCGGTGGGGACTGTGCCGGCATGGGTGTGGGCGGTGGGGACAGTGGAGTGATGCTTTCTCTGATGGGGTTGGTCTTGTTTAGAAAGTGGGTGGCAAAGTCATCCACTGAAAGGAGGGAGGGGGGAGGAGGTGCTGGTGGACGGAGAAGCGAGTTGAAGGTTTTGAATAGGTGTCTGGGGTTGTGGGACAGGGAGGATACGACAGTGGTGAAGTGATCCTGTTTGGCTGAGGCGAGTGCAGACTTAAATGTGTGTAGTGATAGTTTGTATGAGGTGAAGTCGGTGGTGGAGCGGGTTTTCTTCCAGTGGCGTTCGGCAATTCTGGAGGCTCGCCTCAGCTGTTTGGTGGAGTGTGTGTGCCAGGGTTGTCTGTTTGTTTTGTGGGTTCTGTTGTGTGTGAGAGGGGCGACCAAGTCAAGAGTGTAGGTGATTGTGTTGTTGTAGAAAGTTGTGGCTGTGTTGGGATCATCTAACGAGGATATGGTAGAGAGAGATACAATAGAGTCTGAGAGTGCGAGGGTTAAGTTTTTGAAGGTTCCTGCGGGGGTGTACTTGGTGTGAGACAGGAGGCATAGGTGGGGAGGAGATAGTGGTGAAGTAAGAAAAGGGTTTTGGTCAGATATAGGGTGTGAAGTTGAGAAGTCGATAGGGGGGAAAAGGGGGGGG
>JAODAL010073694.1:0-14647 GCA_025379985.1 Phyllomedusa bahiana
AGAAGCTAAAATTTAACATCCACAACATCAAATGGATACTGCTACATCTTAGGAAAACACATTTGGGTTTTATAAAAGTCACAGAAAAATTCAAAAAGACCATTCCTATCCCCGTCTTGTACCACACATGCCCCTTTTAAAACTGCTCCCCCAAAAATTAAAAAGTGCCAGAAGGCATATGATTTGAACCATCATGTTCTTAAACGGGACATTGAATATCCCTTCCTAACGCAGCTGAGCCCGAAACCTGCATGACCCTTAATTTAAAAGTCCCGCAAAAAGGATCTTTCAACCACCTTTTAGTTGAACTGGACACAAACTATATCTGTCCTTTAAACCGCAAATGCCCTTTAAAACTGTCTACCCACATTTTAAAAAAAGTGCCAAAAAAGGGAGTTTTTAAAACCACCATTTTGTTGAGCGGGACATTACTGTCCCTTCCTGGGCCCAGTATACCTTAAAACCCCTGTCGACCCCCAAACAAAGGGAAAAAGGAGTTTTAAAAAAATTTTATTTGAAGGAAATTTATAAATGTTTTTTAAGATGAAGGGGGGGGATTAAGTGGTGGGTAGGGGTGGGTGAAATTAAAATTAAAGGTTTTAAAGAGAAAAAAATTTTTAAAGGGAGAGGGGAAAAGGAAGTGTAGAACTCCACCTTCCAGACCGTCAAGACCGGGGTACGCTTCCCCTCCGATATGGGGGACCTTTTTGATTCATTGGAAATAAGGGGTTAACCTCCTTTTAACACCCAGGTGCCCTTTTTCTTGGCATTCTTTTTCTCATTTTACCCCAAACTGCGGAGGAAAATTGTCCGTACTTTTTTCTCTGTCCTGCCCCCATACCCAGTCCTCTAATAACCTACATCTGTCAAGTTTTCCTGTACCTCCCTTGAAAATTCAGGGAATTTTTTTACCAGCTATTTTGTACATGCAAGATTTTTTTAGTTAATTCAGAAAACCATTTTAAAATAGGATGGAATCCCCCCAGTCTTTGTTTCTCTTTTTAAAAAATTATAAATATGACCCTTTTCACCACTATTAAAAAATTTTGAGGGAGAAATGCCACTTTGAAGCCACATTTCTGTTCCAAAAGGGCAATAAATTTTAAACTGATCTCACAGCAACATGACCTCAAAACCATTGACAATGCGAAAACTTCTTAAATAAAAAAGTAAATGGAAAAGGTGTTGTCAGAAAACCCTTCGTCTTTTACAGTCTCCCACAGCAAAGAGAATAAAAGGAAAAGAAAAAAAATTGCAGTAAGAAATGATCATTTTTAAAAAAATTTTTCAAAGGACCATTTCTGTTGAAAAGGAATTAAGTAGACCGGCAACTAATCGGGGACCTCGGCAAATTTGGGGCCCAACATCATCAGAGATCCATGCCTTATTCATCTTGAGAAAGCAAAAAGATCCCCATTATCTGGGGAAAGCCGGGTGCTTTTTCTGTAATGACACCTCCAGCGGCTGAAGGGCCCTCGATATACGCTGCTGCTGGGCAGAAAACACCCCTATGGGGGACGAGCCAGCCGGGCCATTCGTCCATTTTTGATACCCGAAGTCTATTTGGTTCCAACACAGCAAGAACATCGGGGTTGAGACCAGAAATCGTGCACCATGATCTTAAGCTGATCTCTGTTGTTGGGTGTGTGCCCTCATTGCATCTTGGTGAGGGGGTAAACAAAATTTCCGAGGTCACCCCCTTTGGCTTCCCCACCTGCCCGCTGCTGCCGCTATGCCCACTTGGCACTCTACTGCTTCACTCGCTGAGTTTTTCCACCGTGACTTTGGGAACGTGAACAACCAACAGAGTCTCCAGTTGATCAATCAGCAAGGGGTCCCATTTCCTGCTTTTTTACTCTCTTTTTTGGGTGGGGGAAGAAATGCTGATTTTTGTTTTGTACCGGGGGATCCAGGAGGGGGGCCACCCAGTAACTGTTTTTCTTTTGATGGCCTTAATGCGGGGATCAGTTGGAGGAAATGGAGCAAAAGCACTCATTGAGAATGGACCTTGTTTTCCCCAACCCGGGGTTTGGGGGGCACTAGCAAACGTCTTCCCCCCATCTTCCTCCTCCCCTAAAATTTCGCGCCAACCCTTTCCAAGGCAGGGACGTCGGTAACACGGTGTCAGGAAACCCCTCCTCCCCTCCTCCGCTGCCCTCCAGCCAGCTTCATCCAGCCCTGACTTGCCTGAGATGATGCACCCTGACAGCTGATGCCCACTTCACTAGTCTGGCCCCCCGAAACACTCCCTAATGAAGACCGATGAAATTGTGAAACTGTCGGGCCTGGGGTTTTTTAAAGGGAGAAAAGGCTCCATGTCCGCACTATCCGCCCTCCTCCGTCCTGGCGACTGTTTTTCAGAGTGCCCAACGATCGTTCCGAACTAAATCACCACAATGCCATGCGAAAAGGGCATTGTCCCGCACTGACTTTTTTGGTGGCTTCTCAAAACTGGCAAGGAGGGTGCAGGACTCTTTCACCGCCTCCATTTCTGGGTGGTTCAACACCCCAGGCCGCACCGCTGCTTGACGGGCCTTTTCATTTGTACTGCGAAAGGGGCTTTGGCTGCTGCCCAATCGGGGAGCATGTGGGGGGGGAAATTTCCCAGTGTGTTCCCACTCAACAATGAGAGTTGACGGGGGGCCGAGCTGACGCTGCAAACGCACCAGGGGGGACGAGCGGGGGTTTCGAACGGCAAATTTTCGAACTCAGACCTCGAGCCTTCTTCACGGGAACCAACCCGGGTACCTTTAAAAAATTTCGGGACGACAAGGTTCATGACATTGCCAGGAAAGGGGATGTGCTCCAGCCTCCCGTCTTAAGGGGGGCCAGAGATTTCCCGCCCGTTATCGCACACCACCTTGCCTGCACAAGGTTCTTGTCCCCAGCCACGCCGGGGTCGTGCTTAGAGCCGTCCACAGCTCCTGCCCTTTTGTGTGGGACGGTCCCAAGGCAATTAATTTAAAACAGGGCCCTGGTGTCTCTGGGCCGGGATGCCCCCAAAAGGGGCCCTTGGGGAAAAGCCCTGCACCACCCCCCTGCGGTTTTTGAAGAGCGTGCGCCGAGCCTGAAGCCACCGTCCCCCCCAAGACACCACCCAGCTCACCCATGACTGTCACAGAGATATAGCGGCCTTGGCCGTGCTTACAGTCCAGTGTGGTGGGTTAAGGGATTTTTCCCCCGGACACGATCAACAACCGCTTAAATTTTAGATGACACGGGGCGGCCAGGGCGGGACGCTTTTCGGGGCAAAAAAAAATGCCTGCTCGGCATCTGGTTTTTTGGGGCAGGGGAGGGCCAGACGTGGGGGAACCCATCTTGTCCACCAGAGGAAAGGCAACTTTTTAAAGGGCCCCAAAAGCCGCAAGCGACATTCAGGTTTTTTGGCTTTGGGAGGGTTTTGGGTTAAAGTTTTTTCTTCGCCCCCAAACCGGGAAGCAGAAGGCTGGCTGCGACTGGTTGGAAAGGGCGTGCAGGTCCAAACTGGCGGAAGGAAAAGGGGGTAGGAGGGTCTCTGGGGGCTGGGGTACTCGGGCGACGGGGGGGGCAAGCGGAGCTGATCCCTGATCATGACTCTGAGAGACAGGGCAGCTGAGGAACCTTGGTGGGGGCGGAGGAGGGGGAGGGGGAGACAGAGGGTGTGACAAAGGTTTGGGGGGGCCCCGGGGCGGTCTGGCCTTTTTTGGGCCCAAATGTTCCCTCCATTTCAACTCATGCATTCGCCAGTGACAACAAGTTGGGGGGTGGTTACCACTAAGGGGTTTTTTTGCCCTACTTATGCGTTTACGGCAAAGCGCATATGAAATCGCTGGGGAATCAGAGGGTTGGGCAAAGAAGGGGCCCCGGCTTGAGAGGTCCTGGACCTTTTTTAGGCGATAAGCGGGGACAGGTTTGCGCTGCCGTGGGTGCGGAATCAAAAAACGGACTTTTGCGACCGCCCCCCCCCCTTTTTGTGGCGGGGCCCCCTTTTACCACCCCCCCTCGTCTTCCCCTCCCACTGATGAAGCCTCTCAAGCAAATTCTGCGGAAAAGACCAGGAGGTCCGCAATTCGTCATACACTCACAACACAGTACTTGGGCGTCCTGACTTTCCCGCATCCAAACTGCGGGCTACAAGCAAGGGGCACTGCAAGGCGTTGCCACCCCCCGGGATTTTTTTCCCATTGACCGGGTTCCCCTTTACCTCCTCTGATGCATCAGTAACTGGCGTCAGAGCAGACTAAAACATCCCCTTTATTTTTAACATCCTTCTACCCCAACCGCATTTTGTCATCAAAAAGGTCCGCAGACAATGGATTACCACATGGTGGGTACACAAATTGACATTTGGGCTCTTCAAAGTTTGGCGGATCTATGATGCTGATGACGACTTTTGTGGCCGTGACTCGAGGACATGAGGAAGACTGAGATGCAGGGTTTTCATTAACCACGAAGGGTAGATTGGCACGATTTTCTTACTTTGATTTCCCCGGGGGCCCCGACCCAGCGATGACAGGCCTGACGGGGCCTGCAACGAAATCCCCCCTGCGTGTTGTCGCCAGCACTGGAAGGACACCTTCTCTCGTACCCCTACCTCCAATGGCTACCCCCCCCTTTGCTCGCTTACCACCTGCATTTTGCTTTCCCGTTCAAAATATAAAAAATTTTTTAGAAGGATGGAATATTTTGGAAAATCTCTTATTAAAAGACTGAAATCACAGCTATTCCAAATCCCCTAATCAAAACCAAATTTTGGGTTCAAATTTAACTGCAAGGGGTCTATCAACAAATCTGGGCTGGGCAAAAGTCCAAAAAACACGTAACTTTATGTTTTGGTAAATAAACGGGATTTTTTTGCACCTTTCAATTCACCTGGGTAAAATTTAATTGCTGTTTTATATTTACTGGGTCTCTCAATGAACAATGCTGGGGGTGCAAAAGTCAAAAAAAAATAACTGTTAGTTTTGGTAAAATACGGATTTTTTGCACCTTTCAATTCACCTGGGTGAAATTTTAAAATTGCTGTTTTTTAAAATTTCGTGGTCGCCAAGAAAATGCTGGGTTGAAAATAAAAAACACTAACTTTATTTTTTCGTATGATACACTATTTTTTGCACCTTTTAATTCACCTGGGTGAAATGAAATTTCTGTTTTAAGATTTTACTGGGTCTGCGTCAATAACAAAGCTGGGTGCGCAAAAGCAAAAAACACGAACTGTTAGTTTTTTGTATGATACACTATTTTTTGCACCTTTTTAAATTACCTGTGGTGAATATAAATTTCTGTTTTTAAAATTTACTGGGTCGCGTCAAAGAAAATGGGGTGCCAAAAGTCAAAAAAAAACTAACTTTATGTTTTTCGTACGATACACGCTATTTTTGGGAAAAAAAACCTGTGCTGACTAAAAATTGCTGGATTGTAATTTAACTCAAAAGGGGGATATATCAACTCACAGGTATAATGGGTAAAATTAAAATGAACACAAACTGAAATTATACGAAAATAAAATGGAGTTTTGCACCTAACAAAGAGACCTGCAGTTACTAAAAAAAGATGTGTATCCAATTAAGTTCAGCGCCCAATATCCAGGAAAAATTTCAATAGCAAAATGTTTAAAAATAAAGATATTCCCCTACAATTCTACACTAAGTCTTGGGTAACTTTATCCAGTGTTTTTTTTTAAATAGAGCTGTCGTGTTCCCCGCGGGGGCCCCCCCCCGCTCCCCTCGCCGTGATTTTAAAAAGCGGTAGATGCTGCTTAAAATTCTCTACCTAACTACAAGAATCTTCAAATCTCTAATCAACTAAATTGGAAGGGGGCACACTAAAATTTTGAGGGTTTCTCTTGCGAATTTAAAAAATTTTTTGCTAGCTTTTTTGGCCCAGGGAGAGCCAGGTCCTACCCATGAGCGCGAGAGACACGAGGCTGAAACAGAAAGCTTTTCTATGTAAAACGAGGTCATGTGATTTTTCCAGCCAATCGCAAAACCCAAAACATCCCATCGACGCGCACCACACCACCCTGCTCTACTGTAATCTATTTGCTGGCCCCCCCCAAATTACAGGAAGCGCCGAAAAAAGGCGCGATCTTAATAATACTCAATTTTAACCTTTAAATTTTCGCATGATCTGGAATTTTCGATCACCATTAAATCCTTGCCGATTTCAACTTTGTCGATAAAAATCGCTCAACACTAACAATGAATGGAATAAAGAGGTCATAAAAATGCCAATGTGGTACAAATAAAAATGTCAGTTTAACCCCTCCCCCCGAAAAAAAAGCCCTCACTCTGCTATGTATACAGAAAAAAAATTGTGGTTATCACAAGATAGCGATGCATAAATATGTTTTTACACAATAAAAAAACTTTTTTTTCTTAAAAAGTTACAACATACTAAGCTATATAAATCGGGTATCACCATAATCATTTCAACTCACGGAGTAAAACTAACATGTCACATTTTTAAAAAATAAAAAGCACTACCAGGATTGCAGCATTTTATTCACTCTGCCTCCAAAAGAACAGATTGAAAGGCAATCAAAAAGTCATGTCTCCCCAAAATGGTACCAATAAAAACGTCAACACAACCCGCAATAACAAGCCCCTACACATCTCTGTACACAGAAAAATAAAAAAAAGTTAAGGCTCTCAGACTATGGTGATACAAAAACGTGCTTTCTTTTTACACAAAAGTGTTTTTTTTTGTGTAAAACTAGTAAAACATAAAAAAAATATATAAATTTGGTTACAAATGTCAGATTTAAAAAAATCTCTGTCAGGAAGGTCCAAACTGGCACCGTCGGTAAGTGGTTAATCAGAAGTAGCTTTTAAGTGCATAAATACATACAGTACATCAGGTGCATAGAATCCTTTTATATTCTTTTAGATGTATGTTACTATGCACCTGATGTATATCCTTATGCACCTGAAACCTATATGTTATTAGTTGGAATATGGGTTGTTTCCTCACATGAGCTGTTTGTTTAAACTAGCACAGCCTCATTCGCTATATTTTTAACCAGACACACTCCAATATTAGGTGCATTACAGAGCGCCCGCAGCACTTTGTAATGCACCTGAGGTCGGGGCGGGGGGTTCTGGAGGCGTGTCATACTACAACCGTATGAAGCTACACATTTAAAGCTTCAGTACGGCAAATCCAGGTGCATTACTGCTGGAATAGGTAGACCAAGTTAAAAGTGGTTTACCTGAGCCAGAAGTGTTGCTTTGTAGCTAGAAAACGCCTAATCTATGACCCGCAGTAGAACAGATTCATAGATTCAGGTGCAGTCTACATTGCAAATATGTGCAAAAAAAATGCCATGTGGGCGCCAAAAATAATGCATGTTGCCCATAGTCCCTATATCTAATGGAAGGTTACTTTTTTAGATGTTTTTACATTATTTAAATTATTTTTATGTATGTTTGTGGGAGTTTGTACAGTCCAATAAATATTTTTAGGCATTATTATGTGTGACAAATATAATTTGCCATAAAGTTTTGGGCTCCTAAAAGTTAAAAACATACATAAGAGATTTTTTATCTACCGCCTTATACTCTTTACTATTTTCCTTACTGAGTTTTACATAAGAAATGAGCTAGGACGCTTCTAGCGTCATCTATTGTGTGTAGTGTTCCTCCATTTACATCGGACTTACTAAACTTTTCAATGCTTATGGGATAAGAGTCATTCAGATATTCATCTGCATACAGCTATTTCGGTGTGTCAACCAGTTATTTACTCTGCACTTATGGGAGCAAAAACACCGCAACAGCTGTCTGCAGATGATTATCTGGTTGTCTCTAGTCCCATTTACATTGCAAGACACAGTGAGTTGGATGTGAATTGAGGTACACTACATACAATTTGTGCTGCTGCAGAGTTCTAGTTATTTTCCATGAGCCTTTTAGAATATTACAAGGAGCAATATTGACCCTTATTTGCCTCTCTCTAGCTCCCAAAACAAGCAACAATGCCCTCTACTACAGGGTTGTCCACAGTGGTAGCGGGTTGGATATGTGGAAGAAGCTAGTTGGACAGAACTCTTTTTTCCCCCAGTTAGGATACCTGATATGCTGTTGTCTGTTCTACAAGTCGCCCTATCAAATCTGAAGTTTTGGGTGGCAAAAGGCTCAACTAAGGTGAGGGACTTGCTTGTAGGTTCTTTATGACTTTCCTTTGAACATATTTTATGCCAGTTGGAAATTCCTCACAGGGATTTTTTCAAATATCTTATGGTTATGCCTTTTATATCTCATCTTCATCTGGAAATTTCCTAATCTCTGTATTTTCCCTATCTATGTATTTGAGAACTTCTACAATGATCCTTCCGAGACACAAAAATATCTTACTCTCAGTTATTAGACACTTGTTTATAAACCAGACTCTCTTGAACTTTCTTGTGTTAACAAGTGGGAAACATGCAATGGAAAATGAAAAGAAAAAAACAAATTGGAGACAGCGCTCCCTTGTGTAGTATTGTAGATGCAGTAGATAACGTGCATAGATATATCCTACTCACCTCTCTAAGTTGTGCTTGGTATAAGGCACAACACTTATAAACGCATTACAACAGTTTTTATTGGAACTGTTGTGAAAAACCAAACGTCCGCTGCAGAGGTATCAGGGCTTCACTTCCTTCCTGGGACCAGGAATAGGGAGGCTTCAAATATATATAACAGTCTGTAAAAGGGTACTCCTTATTACAAAATCATCTGATCCAAAAGTACTGCGCTCGACTAAGCCGGTATAATTAAAGATGTTTTTTTTATAAAAAGCAGCAAGACGCGTTTCATGTCACAACTGTGACACTTCCTCAGTTCCAATGCATTCAGAATGAACAGAAAAAGGGCGGTTTAAATACAAACAAACAGACAGACAAAATGACCGCCCAGAAATTGGCATGCACATGTGTACTAGATTATAACATTTAAAACACTTAAAACACATTAAAATACTTTATATATAAAAAATGCAGACATGCTAAATAAATCTATATTTCAATCATATTTAAAAATGTAACATATTTATCACCCTAAACACTTTTAGATTAGTATGAACTAGTTAAACTACGAACGGGTGATGCATTCGGCTTCTATATGTTTATTTGTGGTGATGTCTCCTCCATCCACTAGATGTCGTTTAAGTGATTCAAACTCTCACAGCTGAGAACAGATACTTTGTAACTAGGTGTTTCTGGTTGATAGACACAGCTGAAGACACAAACTGAACTGCCTGATTCTCGGTCAGAACAAGGTATATATAATCTATTGTAATCTATCTTGATAAAATGTTACTGGATGAATTATGCAGGAACTCATGAAAATAGGAAATGTGATGATGTAAGATCATAGAATTTAATGATCGTGCAACGGACTGAACCTGCACTATATACTGAAAAGCAATCTTAAGTCATTATGTTTGATAAATGTTTGACATAAACAGCAGGTGGTTATTTATTTAATATCCCCTTAATTTATGAGTTCAGTGGACTCATTGAGTACTTGGGGAGTCAATGTCTGTAGCTGATATATCCAATACATTTCTTTTCGCATCAGGACCTCAGCCCCACTAGGAATGTGATCGGGGACGTGATCAGTCAGCATAAGTTGTAATTTTTGATGGTCACAATTATGAACTTCTGTCATGTGCCGGATACGCTATGTAACATGAATTTTTTCTTTATATTACTTCTATGACTGTTCATGCATTTGTTAACTTGTTGGGATGTGCGTCCAACATATTGCTTCTGACAAGGACATGTTAGTAAATAAATTACATATGAACTTGTACAGGAGAGATGGTAGTTCACATAAAACGTTTTATGTGTGCTATTTGATTGAAAACTTTTTTGCCCCGGGTTATAAATTTTACATGTTAAACATAAACTAGATCCACACTTAAAAGTGCCTGTTTTAATAAAGAATCGGCTATAATCAAAGAAAGGCTCCTGGAAAAACATTACCCACAGAAGCTAATACATGAAGCTTCCAACAGGGCGAAAATACTCACTCAACAAGAGTGTATCTCAAAAATAAGACCAGAGACAGACATAGAAATAAAAGAAACTAAAAATAAGATACACAAATCATACTTCATTACTAGATACAGTTCGTCCCAT
Organism: Phyllomedusa bahiana; assembly: GCA_025379985.1. Classification (NCBI taxonomy): domain Eukaryota; kingdom Metazoa; phylum Chordata; class Amphibia; order Anura; family Hylidae; genus Phyllomedusa; species Phyllomedusa bahiana. The sequence continues at coordinate 10,103 of JAODAL010073694.1, forward strand.
TTTCATTTAAGATCAATATTAAAAAAGCATTGGTATATATCACATCACAATCCTTATTTGAAAGATTCTTTACCTAAAGCTCCTCCAGTCATTTAGAAGGGCAAAAACAGTTAAACTATAGCCCCAAGTAACATTAAAAAAAAAAAAAAAAAACACTGGTAAAAATAAAAATAATATTAAAACAGGCACTACAGACATTGACTCCCCAAGGACTCAATGAGTCCACTGAACTCATAAGTTGAGGGGATATTAAATAAATAACCACCTGCTGTTTATGTCAAACATTTATCAAACATAATGACTTAAGATTGCTTTTCAGTATATAGTGCAGGTTCAGTTCGTTGCACAATCATTAAATTCTATGATCTTACATTATCACATTTCCTATTGTCATGAGTTCCTGCATAATTCATCCAGTAACATTTTATCAAGATAGATTACAATAGATTATATATACCTTCTTCTGACCGAGAATCAGGCAGTTCAGTTTGTGTCTTCGGCTGTGTCTATCAACCAGAAACACCTAGTTACAAAGTAACTGTTCTCAGCTGTGAGAGTTTGAATCAATTAAAGGGGTTGTCTCGCTACAATGATTGGGTTTTAATTAAAAGAGCTTTAAAAAACAAGCAGCTTTGCAATATATGTTCATTACAAATGTCCTACTGATTTTGGGTTAGCCCTGTTAGTAGGAGTGCATCAGCTTCTCAAATTTCTATAGCAGCTGACCTGTTGATCCTTATCTTACTGGCTGTCAGGTCTGTATGACTCATCAGCCTTTGAAGACAGGTCAGAGCAGAGAGCCCTCCTGCACAGAATGCTTCTGTAGTGGAGGGAGGGGAGGGAGGACTCTGGCTTCTGTGTCCGTGCTGCCTGGATTAACCCTGTGTGTGCCTGCTTCCTCCTGCTCTCTACACAGATAGATGTGACAGCAGTGACCCTGTGTGTTACTATAATCATGATGTGTCTGTGGAACTGTCACTATACTAATAGAACAGATCAGGCATGTGAATACTTCATGCTGTGCTGTACTAGTACCTGAGTATAGTAACACTTCCCAGCTGCCCTGTGTTTGTTCTGACAGGATTTGCTGTTGCTGGAGTGTGGAGATATGTATGCTAAGCAGGGGATATAGAACACTTGCATCCCCTCTGCTCTGCTATTAGCATACAGCTTCACAGACCTCTCTACACTCATAGATCAGCCCTCTCCTGCAACAGACCTAGGCAGGCACACACAGGGTTAACTCTGGCAGCAAACCCCCTCCCCTTTGCTGTATAGAAGTTATGGAGCTGCCTGTGTGCTGAGGGGAGGGGGGAAGAGGGAGCAGAAGAGACAGACCAAGAAGCACGCCCCTCAATTCAACTATCAGGCTCACTGACAGGTTGAAAGCTTGTAATGAGACAACTCCTTTAAGCGACATCTAGTGGATAGAGGAGACATCACCACAAATAAACATATAGAAGCCGAATGCATCACCCGTTCGTAGTTTAACTAGTTCATACTAATCTAAAAGTGTTTAGGGTGATAAATATGTTACATTTTTAAATATGATTGCAATATAGTTTTATTTAGCATGTCTTCATGTTTTATATATAAAGTATTTTAATGTGTTTTAAGTGTTTTAAATGTTATAATCTAGTACACATGTACATGCCAATTTCTGGGCGGTAATTTTGTCTGTCTGTATGTTTGTATTTAAACCGCCCTTTTTCTGTTAATTCTGAATGCATTGGAACTGAGGAAGTGTCACAGTTGTGACACGAAACGCGTCTTCCTACTTTTTATAAAATAAACATCTTTAATGATACCGGCTTAGTCCAGCGCAGTACTTTTGGATCGGATGATTTTGGAATAAGGAGTACCCTTTTACAGACTGTTATATGGAATGGAAAATAGCATAGGTAATGATTCTCATTTCACATGCATGATAGATTGAATAATAGTCTGCAAAGCTGTCTGCTACTTCCACCATTTACTCTGCATAATTGTCATCGGGACACAAGCTGCCATTTTGCTTGCAAATCTGCATGTGTCTATTGCAGGGGCGTCGCTAGGCTGTTTTATTCAGGGCTCGGGCCCCGAATAAAACCCCCTGTGCCCCGAGTCTCCCGGGCTCCAGGCCTCTGCCATGGGCCTGGAGCACCGACTGGCTCTTCAGCTGCATGTGCGTCCGCTGGACGCACACACAGCTGAGGGCTTCTGCAGGGCAGAGAACGAGCGCTCCCTGCCCCGCAGACAGTGTCGGACCCGCAAAGCTGCCTGTCCTCGGGCGCACAGCGCGTCATAGGCCGTGTGCCCGAGGAGCTGCCGGAGGAGCGCGGGCTGAAGAGGACAGAAGAGGAGCGCGCTCGCCGGGGGAGTTAAGGTGAGTATTAATGTTGTTATTTTTATAGCGTTTACCTGCCTCAGTGCCCCTATATACTGCCTGTGCCCCTATAATGCCTGCCTGTGGCCCCCATATCTCTGCCTGTGCCCCTATAATGCCTGCCTGTGGCCCCCATATCTCTGCCTGTGACCCCCATATGCTGCCTGTGGCCCCCATATCCCTGTCTGTGGCCCCCAATATACTGCCTGTGCCCCGATAATGCCTGCCTGTGGCCCCCATATGCTGCCTGTGCCCCTTTATACCTGCCTGTGGCCCCCATATACTGCCTGTGACCCCCATATACTGCCTGTGCCCCCATTTACTGCCTGTGCCCCCATATCCCTGCCTGTGCCCCTATAATGCCTGCCTGTGGCCCCCATATGATGCCTGTGCCCTATATACCTGCCTGTTGCCCCTATATACCTGCCTGTGCCCCCATATACCTGCCTGTGCCCCCATATACCTGCCTGTGGCCCCCATATACTGCCTCATTGCCCCCATATACTGCCTCAGTGCCTTATATACCTGCTTGTGGCCCCCATATACTGCCTCAGTGCCCCCATAAAATGCCTCAATGACCCTATATACCTGCCTGTGGCCCCATATACTGCTGTGTCCCCTAATATACTGCCTTGGCCCATATACCTGCCTGTGGCCCTATATACTGCCTCAGTGACCCCCATATACTGCTGTGGCCCCATATACTGCCTCAATGACCCTATATACCTGCCTGTGGCCCCATATACTGCCTGTGCCCCCTATACCTGCCTGTGGCCCCTATATACTGCCTCAGTGCCCCTATATACCTGCCTCAGTGCTCTTATATACCTGCCTCAGTGCTCCTATATACTGCCTCAGTGCCCCTATATTCTGCCTCAGTGCCCCCATATACTGCCTGTGGCCCCCATATACCTGCCTGTGGCCCCCATATACCTGCCTGTGGCCCCATATACCTGCCTGTGGCCCCATATACTGCTTCAGTGCCCCTATATACCTAACTGAGGGGACTGCTATACCTAAAATTAAGGAGTTGCTGGAAATGTGAGGATTCTAAGATATTTGTGTCCAAATCCTCAGGGACGAGTATTGGCCGGGAGCAATCAGCATGAAGGTGTGAACAGGATGGAGAAGAAAAGGGAAAGTGAACGACGCTGATCAGAAAAGACATCTCCGGTGAGTTACTAAATGTAACAGCAGATTAATCACTTATATTTCTGCGGAGTCTACATACAACTAGTATCTACCACTATATGGCCCCTGTATGGCGGTGGTATATGTAATCAGAGCCTGTGTACAGCTGGTAGTCACATGTGGGGGTCGCGTTCGGTCAGGGTCTGGCAGGATTATTTGAGCCTTAAGTAGTAATAGTTTTGGGTCTTGGTTTTGTAGGAGTGTTTTTAGTCACAATCACTTGTCTGGTAGATTTGCTCCATGTATCGGTGGATTATTTGGTGACTGTTTAGGGGTATTGTCATATGAAGGTGAGAAGTTCTGAAAAAGTAAATTTGTCATTGGTGATTTTTACTGTACAGTGACTGCTGAGGAGATGGACGGGATCTGTGTGGGATGTGCAGAAAATTAGTGACAGGAACAGAAGGTTTTTCTCTGTAAAAAAAACATCCGCAGTTCACAATGAGGCGGGAAAAACACAAAGGGCCCGAGCCCCGGATGTTTTAGGACCCTAGCAACGCCCCTGGTCTATTGACAGGTCTGCAATATAAAAGCAATAAGTGTGAAACTTGCTACAGCAGGGTGAATCTTTGAAACGGTTGTGAATCCTTAAAAAAACAACTAAAAGGCAAGCAAATGTCATGAAATAAAACAAACAGTACTTACAGTTGAAACCAGAAGTTTACATACACTATATAAAAAGACACATGTGCATGTTTCTCTCACTAATTTTTATTCAGAATACACCTTACCCATTTTAGGTCAATTAGGATTACCAAAATTATTTATATTTGCCAAATGCCAGAATGAGAGAGAATTTTAAGGCCTTTCTATTACTTTCTGCAAAGTCAAAAGTTTACATGCACTAGAAGTACTACTACACATCTGTTGATGTATTTTAAATCAAACCAGAAACATACGGCTTCTGTGTGTAACATCATGGGAAAGTCTAAAGAAATCAGGCAAGATATCAGGAAGAGAATTGTGGACTTGCACTAGTCTGGATCATC